>PVIU01013287.1:0-56619 GCA_004026605.1 Ondatra zibethicus | reverse complement strand
CAGAAGGTGGGAGAAGATAAGAAAGGAAGTTAGGACCGTGAGGGGCTGGTCCACCTACTGAGACAGTGTGCCTGAACTAATGGGAGCGCACCAATCCAGCTGGACTGGGACTGAATGAGCATATGATCAAACCAGACTCTCTGAATGTGGCAGCGAAAGTTGGCGGATGGAGAACCCAACAACAATGACACCAGGATCTATCTCTTCTGCATGTATTATCGTTTTGGGAACCGAGTCTTTTTGAATGCACTCCTCCCAAGGCCGGGAGGAAGGGGGGGTGGGCCTTGGACTTCCAACAGGCCAGGGCACCATGCCCTCTTTCAAGGAAGAAGGGAGAGGGAGGAGGGGTGGGGGGGTAGTGGGAGGGGACCGGGAGAAGGGGAAGAAAGGAAAAAAATGTTATTTCTTTAATTATGTTTTTGAATGGAAAAAAAATAAAACAATGTTAAAAAAAAAAAAGACATGTGCTCCTTGGGGTGGAAAACCCCCTGGACCCAGGAGAGGGGAGGACATGGTGTCTGTGGGTATGGATCAGCCCTCTCTGTACAAGGTGGCAGGGAGGTAGGTTTAGTGGGCACAGTGAGAGAAGTGGACAGAGATGCCCTCCCAGAAACAGAGTAGTAAGAAAGCAGTTGGTGCTCCTGTGCTGTAGGGAGGGAATAGGGGTTTGTAGGCAGACAAGTGATGAGCTAGTGCTCCCAGCCTCAGACACTTGTAAAATTTGGTTTGTTTTGCCCCAAGGAAGTGCTACACAAATCACCAGAGCCAATAAGTAAGTCAGGACCCCCCATCACAGTGACAAACTCCAGCCTCTTATAACCACATAATTCACCAAGTCCCAGTGATTGATATAGTACACTATAGTACACACACACACACACACACACACACACACAGACCACTAAGTGCAAGCATGCGATATGGCAGAATCTGGGTTTCCATAGACAGCAGCGTGACCCTAGGCTTGACCTATCTCTTTGCAGTTCCTTCCTGAGCCTTGTAGGCAGATGGCAGCCTTCCCAGAGCCGTTAACCCAGAATAGAACACATAGCAGATACACAACAAAACCCACAATTTTGTAATTTGAAGCTTTGAGAAATTACATAAGTTTATTTTTTTAATATTTCATTTAGATGGCTGAAGAGGGTTGGAGAGATGTCTCGATGGGTAAGATGCTCACTGCACAAGCATGACAGCCCATGTTCAGGATCCCAACACCCAGGCTAAATCTGGACATGGCGACACGCCTCTGTAACCCTATTGCCAGGAGGCAGAGGCAGGCAGGTCCTGGACACTTGCTGGATAGACAGTCAAGCCGAAACATCAAAAGAATCCTGTCTCCAAAAGTAAGTGGGAAAGGTACTCAGCGCCAGCCTTTGGCCTCCATAGGCACAGGTGGGTGCATTCCACCTAGGACATGCATATTCCATACGTACTGAAAAACACATAGTGAAAGAGTAGAAGGGCCAGATAAATGTATCCTAAGATTTTACTTCTCAAAGGCAGAATAGGAAATGTCACAGTTTTGATTCAAGTCATTTGGCCATTCAGTGTGCCAATATCTATGATTGTGGATTCGCAGAAAAACTTAAACACATTGAGTTGCACAGATTACAATGCATTCCATGCCCCATAGCAAATCTCTTATACTTTCCATTTTCTGTTAAGTAGTAAACATGAGATTTCTGGAGCTTGCTTTAAACACCTAGAATTGGGGGGCAGCATCCAGAGATTCTGTTCCTCTTCAGGGCCTTTTCTTAGAATTCTGCTATAGCGTGGCTGCTGTGGACTTTCCTGTTTGCAAGCTATTTCTTCAAGGATTGCTCATCAGAATACCTGAGCAAACTCCTAAGCCTCAAGAACTGAAAATGTCATGTGATTTTCAGTGTGTGAGTGTGTGTGTGTGTGTGTGTGTACAAGTCAACGCCTGTGGGTAGATGTGTGTGGAGGCCAGAGTTTGCTATAATGTGGATTTATCATTTGCTTTCCACATTATCTTTTGAGATGGGATTTCTCACTGAATCCAGAGCTCACTGGTTTACTGAGAATGGATGATTATCTAGCACCTAGGATCTTCCTGTCTCTGCCTTCCCAACTCTGGGATTACAGGTAAATGCCATCACCACACTGGATTTTTAAACTTTGGGTTTTAGGGGATTGAACTCAGGTCGTTGGGTTTGTATGTCAAGCACTTTGCTAACTGGACCATATCCCCTGTCCCTCAAGTCTCAAAATAAATACATCAATCAACCAATTCGGGGGTACCTCCACAGCAGGAGATGATGCTTGACACGGTGCAGGGGGAATATAACTGGCGGATGCAGGAGAGCAAAGTAGGCTATGGAGGAAAAGAGCTGCTATCAGGAAAATTTTCATAAGACACTGGATAATTTTGTTCTTAGCCCTACTACAAACCCATCCAACATGATACTTCAGGTCATGAAGGTCCAGAGGACCTGGTGGCCAACTCAGAAGTGTGCAAGTGAGTTACCTAGACTGGATCACACCTGAGTGTTCTTTGATCTTGACCCTAAATGTTGGCCTAAGAGACAACAGAAGCCTGAGTTAAAGCATGGGGCTTGGAGACAACAGGCTTCCATGAGAATCCAGGAGGGTGGCTAGACACAGAGCAGACAGGTCCCCATCCCTAGCATGCTGGTCAGGCCCATGACCCCTCATTCATGATGACATAAATGGTGTAAACTTAAGGTAGTGCTATGCTGTACTGAGAAAAGCCTTGGGCTGCCAACCACTGTCACTAAATACATGTCAGGCAGCATTTTAAGGGCATTTTGAATTGTATCAAAAAAGTCTTGGTGAGCAGGGAGTGTCCTTACAGGACCATCTACTGCAGAATTGTGGGCTTGCAGTTTAACTGAGCCTCAGTGGTGCTAAGTTAAGCCAGTTTTCTTTGGTAGCATGGAGAGCTTATATTCATTTGTGGTGGGGAAGCCCTTGCAACAGGCTACACTGTAAAGCTCTGTGCTCCTGGCACACTCTACACTCTCCCTCCCTAGAGAGGTTATTTGAAAGTTGCTTTCATTTCCTTAGCTGTTTTTCTCCCAAGCCCAGTAGGCACAGGCTTTTCTTCTCCCTCTCTCTCCGACTCCCTCTTTCCCTGGAGCTTTTATCGCAGTTCCTACTGCTTTAGTTTTCTTTTTCTAAATTTAAAAATCAGTCGTGGCTTCTGGCTATAAAACTGTCTCCCCAAACCTCTGTGGCTGTTGTTGGGCTGGTCTGTGTATTAGTTGGAGTCACCGAGACCCCTCAGTTAGTTTCCACTTAAACATTAGCAGCCATGTTTACTCTTGGTAATTGTCCGCTGTTGCTTAATGTCGTGCCCATCAGCATCTTTTTAACTTGTTCAGCAAATCCTTGGCACACACTGTTTGGGTTCTTTGCTCTTCCCTTCCCCAGCCTTGACCCAAATCAAACTAAAGGCATCTGAGGAAAGGCTTGCCCTTACTCTTGTTTTGATTTGCTAATGCAGTTTGCTCTCTTCCCCAGAAAAGAAGAAAGTGTGTTTTCAATGGCAGCTCAACTCCCTTCTATGCAGGGGCCGTAGCTTTGCCCAGACCCCGCTTGATGCTACATCAAAGAGGGACCAGGGCTTTGGTTGCTCTTGTGGAGGTTGCTGAGTGATGTAACATAGAAAGCACCCTCAAATTCCCCCTTTGAGGGTGGGGGCGCCCCAGCCAAAGAAAACCCACTGGGGATGGCCTCTGAAGCTCTACCCAGCCAAGAACTGAAAGCTGAGCCTATTACACGGCAATGGAGGCAGGACGTAGTGTGCTGTGAGCACTTTTTCCTCATCTGCTGCCGCCTTGGAATTAAAGAGAGCACTGCCATCGTGAAGCATCCTGGGGACCCTTTCATCCGGGAGACAGCCCTTTGATGTGGGAGAGTCTGTCTAGAGCCAGAGGAAGCAGAAGAAACCCCTGACAGGAGTGGTTGGGTGCCAGAGACACGCAAAGCTCCTAACAGGAAGTGAGTCAAGAATGCAGGGGAAACTGGCATACCGTCTCCGAGGCAGCAGGGGACAGCGCCACTATTGCTCTGCTTGAGCTCCGCCTCAGACCCCAGACTCCACTCCAAGAGGACAAATGTCACCTCGAAAGCCTCAGACTCCCTCAGGAGAGTCGATTTGGTGCTTAAAGTGTACATCTGAAAGGGAGGAAGGACAAGTCAAGGCCTTGTCCTTGAGTTTCAAGGCTTCTCAATTGCAAGTCTATTGTTTGTGGACAGAGATCAGTATTCTTTCCCCACACCACAAGGGAAAGCCTTCGGCTAAGAAACTTACATGTGGGTAATTCTCTGTGGAGTCTCACTCAAGAGTCGCAGTGGGATGTGTAGGGCTAGGACTGCAGCCCAGTGATAAGAATTCTCACCTAGAATGTGTGAAGCCCTGGGCTCCATCCCAGCACTACTAAATAAATAAACGTAGAAATTATGAGGACTGAGGCTTCATTGAGCCACGGCAGATGGACAAACCTCATAAGATGTAGTTTTGCCAGGAGAGGAGCTCTTGAACTGAGTCCACAGAGTCCATCCTCCATCGCTCCATTTCTAGGAAAGGTCTGGAAAAAGGGGGTAGATTACATACTCTCAACTTGAGTGAGGCTGATTGGGGGCAGGAGATCTGCCTGACTGCCCATCACAAGCACACTGGTAGCACGTAGTTCAGGATGGACATCCGTGAGAACTCCTGACCAGCCCAGAAGACACATGTATCCCTGACATCCATGTCACAGGCCACCAGCTCTCCACTGTCTAGTACCCCGTTCTGTGACATCACCACTGAGTCCCCCAGTGGAGCTGTTTCACCGCACAAATTATAACAAATCGTACAAGTTTCTTGGAAAGTGTCTGAGGCCCAGGGCTGTGCCGATGAGGGTTTTAAGGCTTACAGCTTCCTAGCACATAGTGCTCAGCAAGGAAGTCTGCTCAGGCCCCTCATGTATCCAGATGCAAGTCTAACAGCTGTGCTCCATAGTCATGCCTCCCTTTGGGATATTCACTGCCCAGTGGTCCCCCCACCACTGACAATATGAGGCTTTCTCCTTTATTGTCTTTGCACAACTCTTCCATGAGCTCCTTTTTTAGCAACCCGTCCTCTCTCACTCACCACCTAAGTTACCCGTTTAACAGCACCAAGGTTAGTTTTTATGGACATTGTGTGCCTTTATATCTCCTCACGAGGGAACACTCAATAAAGTTTTGGAAAGATGTGTTACTAATTTGAGGTATAAGCCATAATAATCAGAGACAATAAACTCACTTCTGATTAGGGAGATCATCTCTCCTTTCTTATGTGAGTGCGCACATGTGCACCAGCTTACCTATACATATATGTGTGTGCCCGTGGGCTTTGTCATGAAGTTTTTTCTGAATCAAGTCAGTACCTTCCCAGGACCCTGCCCTAGTCAATGGGGACAAGTCAGCTGCAAGCAGTAGTTCACACGAGTTCACAAAGGGAAAACCGGGGGATTACTCCCAGGAGGCCAGGGCTGCTGAGGCCAACTCGTGGCCCTTCCTCACACTCAGGCTGCAGTGTTTACTCTATCAACCCTGTTTATTCTTTCCACTCTGGTTTCTTAGCCAGACAACTCATCACACGCTTGATTATGGAGACATACAGAAAATATCCAGAGAGAGCCACGGAAAGCAGGGTCCTGCTGATTCATCCCCTGGGGCGTCCTTAGCAAGCTGGTTTGACCTCAGTTTTTCAACACTTTGAGAACTAGTCCTGCCAGTTGCTCTCATTGTTAAGCATTTGTTGGTGTTGTTGGGAACTTAATATGATCTTCGTCATTATCATCTACTGATCGGCTGATAGAAAGATTCCAATGTCCAGACCATGGCACACGAGCATTCAGGATGTTAAAGACAGAGTTGGTCAGTATTTGCCCAATATTTGCTGATGTAAACCTGGCTTCCCAAAACTTTAAATGTTTGACTAAACGGTACTTAACTTCAGAAAGGTCATGGCATCAAATCAGAATGAACAAAAAGCTACCAAATAGCAGACTGGATGAGGTGTGGCAGAGACAGTTGAACTCAGACTTGGGCTCAGGAGGACCCTGTGCTGATTGCAGAATGTGGCAGAAAGGACATGCCATCTTGAACCTGACTGTTCTCAACAGGAAGGTGAGGAAGATTCATGGGAAGGTCCAAAGCAGGGATGAATACACACACATATTCTCAAGTTCCTAAGCCCTTACTAAAAGAAAACTCCTGGACATTCTTGTCCTATAGAGAATGTCTTTAAAAGCTGTGGATTTAGAATATTTTTAAAACACAGCAAGCGATGTATACCTTGATGGGGGAATGGTGACTTCCGAACCAGATAACAGAAGATCTTGGAAACCAGACCCCTCAAAGCAGACCAGTTCATGTGCCAGGGGCAGAGTCGTGCCCAGCTGACACTCAATAAACATTTAATGATATTGGTAGAACTTTGGAATCATTTGTGGTCATTTCCTAAGATATTACACCATCAACATGAAGCCTCAAGCACCACAAAGAAAGCTGGGTAACGGTGCTGCTTGAAAGACTGTATCATCCCCCAGTACAAATGTTACATGAAAACAGTTTTATGAAATCAGAAGACTATAATGAAGACAGTTGTTCTAGAAATGAACAGGGCCCTACCAGCTTCTGCGCTGATAGTTTTCACCTACCATCATGCTGACTCCCAGAATGAGGAATGCCCGGGCCATGTCTTGACAGCCAGGGCAAACCATTGACCATATAGTTAAGGGCTGCCTAAAGTATAATGGCATCTTGACAGATTGGATGCTCAGTGTCACATTCAATGTGATCTCCCAGAGGGGTTCTCACACAGAGAGGGAGAAAACTAAAGCGATCTTCCTTCCTTCCTTCCTTCCTTCCTTCCTTCCTTCCTTCCTTCCTTCCTTCCTTCCTCCTTCTTCCTTCCTTTCTTTCTTGTCAAGTTGGAGTGTGCAATGCAACACTGGAGAGCGGCTTAGGAAGAGTTCTTGCTAGTGCACTGAAACACACCTTTGCTTTCCTAATCATCCTTCCTTTCTGTCTAGAAACAACCATCTATCTCAGCATTCTTTACATGTTGAATGGAGAAAGGGCAAAATCTGCAGTGTTTAGTAAGGCATCAACTATTTAATGCTAACCTCTCCTTGAGATATCAAACATAAAACAAAGATGAACCCTCCATCCTTAAGAATAAGTCTCTTTGTGTTTTGTGCAGGGCCATATTATGGATCTATATTTGCATTCTCCTACATGTTGATATCCAGTTATGCCAGCACCATTTGTTGAATATGGTTTCTTTTTCCATTTTATATTTTTAGCTTCTTTGTCAAAAATAAGGTGTTTGTAGGTATGTGGATTGAAATCCAGGTCTTCGATTCAATTCCATTGGTCTTCCTGTCTGTTTTTATGCCAACACCAGGCTGTTTTCATTACTGTGGTTCTGTAGTAGAGTTTGAAGTCAGGGGTTGTGATGCTTCCAGAAGTTCCTTTGTTGTACAGTATTGCTTTGGCTATCCTGGGTTTTTTGTTTTTCTTTCTTTTCTTTTTCTTTTTTTTAGTGCCCCCCCCCATCGGTTTTTTGTTTTTCTTATGAAGTTGAGTATTGTTCTTTTGAGGTCTGTGAAGAAATTTGCAGAGATTTTGATGGACATTGCATTGAATCTGAAGATTGCTTTTGGTAAGATTGCCATTTTTACTATGTTAATTCTGCCTACCCAAGAGCATGGGAAATCTTTCCATTTTCTGATGTCTTCTTCAATTTCTTTCTTCAAAGTTTTAAAGTTCTTGTCATATAGCTTTTTCACTTGTTTGGTTAGAGTTACCCCAAAATATTTTATGTTATTTGTGGCTATTGTGAAGGGTGGTGTTTCCCTGATTTCTTTCTCAGCCCATTTATCATCTGTATAAAAGGGGGCTATTGATGGTTTTGAGTTAATCTTCTGTCCTGCTACATTGCTGAAGGTGTTTATGAGTTGTAGAACTCAAGGAACTTGACATCAAAAGAACAAATAATCCAATAAAAAAGAGGTACAGACTTAAAACAAAGAACTCTTAACAGACAAATCTCAAATGGCTGAAAGACACTTAAGGAAATGCTCAACATCCTTAGCCATTAGAGAAATGAAAATCGAAACAACTCTGAGATTCCATCTTTCACATGTCAGAATGGCCAAGATTAACAACACTGATGGCACATTGTGCTGGAGAGGACAAGTGGTAGGGGAACACTCCTGCACTGCTGGTGGGAGTGCACACTTGCACAGCTGCTTTGAAAATCAGTATAGCAATTTCTCAGAAAATCAGGAAACAATCTACCTCAAGACTCAGCAATACTGCTGTTGGGTATATACCCAAAGGATGTTCAATCATACCACAAGGACATGTGCTCAACTATGTTCATAGCAACATTATTTGTACTAGCTAGAACCTGGAAACAGCCAAGATGTCTCTCAACTGAGGAATGGATCAAGAAATTGTGGTATGGCTGGGCAGTGGTGGCGCATGCCTTTAATCCCAGCACTTGGGAGGCAGAGGCAGATGGATCTCTGTGAGTTCAAGGCCAGCCTGGCTCCAAAGCTAAAGAGAAACCCTGTCTCAAAAAATTTAAAAAAAAAAGAAAGAAAGAAAAAAAGGAAAATAAAAGAAATTGTGGTACATTTACACAGTGGAATACTACACAGTGGTAAAAAAAAAAACCACAATGACAACTTGAAATTTGAAGGCAAATGGATGGATCTAGAAAAAACCGTATTGAGTGACATAACCCAGACCAGAAAGACAAATATAATATGTACTCACTCATAAGTGGCTTTTAGACATAGAGCAAAGAAAAACCAACCTAGAGTCCACAACCCCAGAGAACCTAGACAACAAGGAGGATCTTAAGAGAGACATACATGGATCTACATAGGAAGGACAAAAAGACAAGATCTCCTGAGTAAACTGGGAGTGTGGCAGTCACGGGAGAGGGGAGAAGGTGAGGGGGAAGAAGGGAGGGGAGTGGAGAAAAATCTATAGCTCAATAGAAACAATAAAAAAGAAAAAAAAAGACTAAGTTTCTTATCTTTAAGGAGAAACATCTGTGTGTCTGTGTGGCATAACACACACACACACAGACCCAAAGGCGGAAAGAAAGGCGGGCACAGGGACTGTTCTCTGGCTTCCTTCCTTAGTCATTTAAACTTGTCTAGTACAGAGCAGAACTGTAATAGCAGGCCTTTTGCAAGAAATGAAAGTGTTTCCATGATAAGAAAGCTTAGCTGCAGATGGGTTTGAGAATGTGGAATTTATGGGAACACAGCCTGAAATTTATTTACTTTCATATATTTTGTTGAAACTTCTGACCTGTTTGAGCTTATCCAGACTTTTCAGGACTGCTCAGGGGAAGCTCTCAGCCTCCTGTGTTGCTTAGTGCACTGCTGTTTCAGAGCCTGCTGGCCCTGTGTCTAAGCAGCAGGATGTAGGTTTCCTTTGCGTTTGTCTTCCCGCAGAATGCCTGGGCAGTTTTAGGCTACATTTGTTGTGTCATGAGTTAGTCTCCTTTCAAAATTAAGTTCATTTTTCTGTGATACACACATGCATCAGAACAGAGGATGGTACCCCACTGACATTCAATTTTCAAGTTCTTGCATAATGGTTTAAAAATTAACTTTAAAATGAATAGTAATAAGAGCCATTCTATAGTTATATTCTGCTAAGGTTCACTGTTTTATTAATATGACCATCATTATAAATGAAATATCTGAGACAGACTAACTGATGAAAGAAAAAACAGTGGCTCAGCTCACTGCTCTGGAGGCTCAAAGTTCAGCTGGAACAAGCAGTTCCATCTCTACCCAGGAAGGAGGTAATTATTGGAGAGCCATGAAAGACTCAGTCAACTTATTTCATTCCCTTTTGAGTGTAGTTTTCCCGTCCCTGTGACCCAAGGACCTCCACATAGTCCTCACCTTTTAAAGCTGCCACCATGAACCCCTTGCACCACAACCCTGGGCAACAAGCTCCCAATACACAGATCACTGAGACACGATATCCAAATCTAAACAGCCACTTCCTACTTTATCCTAGTGAGGTCTTGTGCTCATTCTTCCCAGCCACTAGCAACAGCATCACTGATGTAGGAGTGACCAGATCACCTGGCAGGAAAAGGATTCAGTTATAGTGCCATAGTCACATCACGAGGGCATGTGAGCACTGAGTGTGTGGCAAAGGTTATCTAATTCACAAATGAGAGCATGAGCAGCTGATACCAGGAGCATCTGAAGAATCTCACTTATGTAGGAACTGGAAATTATATTGAAATCCAATTGTTAGAACGATAGTACAACAGCTAATGCCGCTCGTGTAACGAAACTCTAACCTTTTTAGTTTTGCCTTTTTAAAATTCCATTTGAGGATTTTTCACACATTATATCCTGATCATGCATTTCCCCTCTTGTAACTCCTTCTAGATTTCCCTCACATCCCCAAACCACCCAACTCCACGTCCTTTCTTCCTTTCTTAAAAATAAAAAAAAAAAAACACACACACACAAAAACCAAGAAGCACACACACACAGATAGAGGGGGGGGGGAGAGGTATGAGCAACCTTAGAGTCCCTCCAACCATAATGGAATATTATTCATCCAAGGAGGACAACATACAGTGACATGGGTGAACCTTGAAGGCATTATACTAACGCAAGAAGCCAGTCACAAAATCACCAAGGCTTCCTACAGTGGCTAAGAGGCAAAGCTCATAAAGCAAGCACAGACTGGAGCTCTCTGGGATGGGGAGGAGAAAGTGAGAAGCTGTTTAATGCTATAGGATTTCAGTTAGGAAAGATGACAAAAGAATTGAAATTGCTTGAGCAACAATGAGTGCACACAGTCCTGCCTAGCTGACATTGCACAAGATGTGAAATTACATCATGCGCTTTTACCACAATAAAATCCTCTTAAAAATAGAGTTGGTGTCATCCATCCAGATGTCTGTTACGAGGACAGAGAATGCCTTCCATCAGAGTGACACCCAAAGGTGTGCCCATGAAACCACAAAAGGACCTAAAGGAAATGAACCAGAGGATGCCAACCTAGCTGCGTTGGACCTCTGCCCATGTGAAAGAAGCATGAGATAATCCATCAGGCACAGTGCCCCAGCAACCAATGGCCCTGTAGTGCCCACTATCAGCCAGCAGGAGCCTGGACAGGGTGCACTGGCCAGAACTGGCTAACACTAGGAGTACCCCCACTATAAATATTGTAACTGTAATTATTGCTTGATACCTGTTTTTTTTATATGTAATTTTACTATGTTAAAGTTAAAACCTTCCTTTTCTTTTTATCAGAAAAGGGGAAATGATGTGGGATTCCCCTCTGTATGCTGTGAATACCATTGGTTAATAAAGAAACTGCCTTGGCCTGTTGATAGGGCAGAATTTAGGTAGGCGGGGCAAACTAAACTGAATGCTGGGAGAAAGGAGGCAGAGGAGGAGAAACCGTGGAGTCGCTGCTGGAGACAGACGTGCTGAAATTTTGCTGGTAGGCCATGACCTTGTGGGGATGCACAGATTAATGGAAACGGGTTAAATTAAGATATAAGTGTTAGCCATTAAGAAGCTAGAGCTAATGGGCCAAGCAGTGTTATAAATATAGTTTCTGTGTGATTATTTCAGGTCTGAGCTGCTGGGTGGTGGCCAGGAAACAAACAAGCGGCCTCCTTTATCCAACACCCCCAACTCTGGCTTCCCATGCACATGAAAATGTTGAGCAAAGAAATACACAACCTTATGTTTACTGACCAATGGGACAAGCTTGTTGATGATCCTATTCGCATCTCTGTCGTGTCCCCTAAACTTTTGTTTGAGGGCCTGGATGCTGGGTCCCTTGCAAAGCCTAGTTCACTGCCCTGGGACAACATGCTCACTCTTCCATGCTATAGCACAGATTGCCCACAGCCCAGAAGAGAATGAGCACCCACTGCACACAGCAAACTTTTTATTTCCTCATAAACTTGATTAATCTACACTATAAAGGGTAGTCTTTATTTTCTCTCCCTTTTTTCTTTCTTTCTTGACCAATAGAAACGTTCTCATTTTATAAGAGCTGACATGCTGATGTGGAATGCTGGTGGAGACAGAACGTGAAATCCAATTGTATTTTAAACTCCAAGTCTTTTAACCAAGTCAGCTGAAGCCGTTCCCACATCCATGAAGCCAAATCCTGGGATCCCTTGGTTTCTCCTGAAATCACAGCACCATCCCATCTGCTCTGTAACTACACAATGTTAGAAAAACTGAAGAAGTTAATTCGTTTACAAAATTACACAGTTAAACCTGATACTCAAACCATACCCTAAAAAACAAAAGTGCACAATGTCTTCAAATACATATCCTTCCATCCTAGTTTCCCTGTGACAGTAACCTTTCACTTGGAACAAGTTATTGTCAACACTCAGGTGCCTTCAGAACCAAAAGACACAGACATAGGATGTGTTTCACTGTGCCCCCAAGTCAGTAAAGATGACTGGGGTCGTGAGTTGAGAGGACCATTCTAAATCCCACACAGACCTCATGCTCAAGCATCTTTAGAGGAAGTGCCTCGATGCTTCAGGGTTGCTGTCTTCTGCTGAGATGTGCATTGCCTATCTTGGTTTGGCTTTGTTCCCATGAACTCTGCAGCCAGTATAAGGCAGTTCCATTCATCAAAACCTTAGTCTTTCCAGTTCAGTGTCCCGACAAGGAGTAATTCTAGCGCGCCCAGCCGAGACAGCTACGACCAGCACAGCGACATCTGTGACATGTTTAAATAGTTAAGGAGTCAGTTACTGGGAAAAGCAGGAGAATTAAATAAAAATATGAGCTTTTAAGTTAAAAAAAATATCCAAGCAAGCCAAGGTGAGAAGAGATGAAGGGGCTAACAGTGCCTGTGCTGGAAGACCCATTTGTTCTGAGAGCTCTCTCCTCTCCCCCTCACCATGTTGGCTAACACACAGCCTCTTGTAGTCCCTTCTGCTTTTTTATGGTCTGTCCCATTTCACTGTCCTTCCCATCAGAATACAATCATTTAGAGTAGTGAGCGGAGATCCTTCTGTTGACACAGCCCAGTGTCCCCACAAGGAGCAGAAGATCAGGGTACATGTTTTCTTTCCACATTCTTTTTGGCTTTTAGAGATGGTATACAGGTGTGTTCGAGGATGTATGCCGGCCCACGCTGCTACATGTGGAGGCTAGAGTCAGCGTTGGGCTACCTTGTTTACCAAGACAGGCCTCTTCCCATTTTTGCTGGAGTGCCGGTCAGTGAGCTTCAGATCTGCCTGTGTCTGCCTTGCTGCCCCAATGCTGGGGTCCCAGACTTGCTGCCATGCCTGACTCTTATGTGGGTGCTGTGGATTCTAACATAGGTCATCCCGCTAGCGCGGCAAACTGTTATTTACGAGTCATCTCTCAAGCCCTGTTTATTACAGATACTCACCAGTGCAACTAACCCACAGGAAATAAAAACCACTATTTTTATGTGACTTTTGCCCCACAACAACAAGGGAAGAACAAAGAATCCAGCACATGGACCATGTGGAAATGCTTTAGCCAAACCCTAAATCTGTGTTTTCGATGGTTCTTTCTGTCCCATTTCACTGTCCTTCCCATCAGAATACAATCATTTAGAGTAGTGAGCGGAGATCCTTCTGTTGACACAGCCCAGTGTCCCCACAAGGAGCAGAAGATCAGGGTACATGTTTTCTTTCCACATTCTTTTTGGCTTTTAGAGATGGCAAGCACCCCTCTGGAAAGGGTTTCAGAAACACAGCATACACTGGAGAAGGGTCATATCTGTACAGCGCACCTGGAAATAACATCTTCATTAGCCTTCCATGTGCCCGACAGAAGCTTTTACTCCTATCTTTGCTGGGTTTTAATTCTCTCCATCTTTCTAGCCTGCCTCACATTCCCCCCAGATACAGCACTGATCACAGACCAAACTAGATCCCCATATCCAGCTGGGTAAACCAATGAGTTCATTGGGCTGGCTTACAGAGCATGAGTGAGGGGTTACTTACATGAGTCTGGGTGATGCCCAAACAGCCGCATGGAAACAGCATCACGGAGTCTCAATCTCCGTGAACTTCCCATTTCCTGTATACTCTAGCATCTTCCCAGATCAGTTATAGCAAGGGAGGCAGACATCCATGGCAGGAGGGGAGGGTAGAATCCTGGGGGGAGTCACCATAACATGAAGAACTGTATTAAAGGGTCACAGTATTAGGAAGGTTGGGAACCATTGCCTTAACAAATGAAATGTAGCTCAATTAGTTTGAAGTCTCTTCAGCTGAATAGAGGATAGATTGCCCCTCTTACCTTTGAATATCAGAATTGAGGTGCTCCATACTTTCAAAGGTGACCTTTGACCTTTTCCACTTCTACTAGGGAACATCAGCGGCTCCATCAGCATTGTAAAGACTTAGTTATCACACTAAGATTTTACCAGATCATGATGATAATCATATGATCACATTATACCCATGGCGGTGGGGGGCAGGAGGAGGTTGTATTATTGGGACAGTGGGTCAGGAGCCAGGGACACAGCTTCATGCTGTCACTTGCAGCAGCCATGGCTCTTTGCAGAGACCTCTGCTCAGGCGAAGCTGGAGTCTTCACTTAGCCACAGAAACTAATTTAAGGCTAAGCCAGTCTGAAGTGAAATTGGAGTTTATTAATGACAATGGCACTGAGGGCGTCTCCAAAGGGTTGACAGTCCTCATGTCCCCAGTTAAGGAGTGGTCAATTACAAGGCAGGAAAGATCCAAGCACCCCAAGTAACACCAGAGAACCCTCAAACACCACAGACAGAACCAAGAGTTTATTGGGCGTGAAGAAACACACACATGCAGCAGACACGCAAAGCAGACGGAGTCTCTGAGAACAAAACTTCCAGTCTCCTCTGGGGGCGGGAGCTTTTAAAGTCTCTGAAGGGCTTTTCCTCCCCTAATTCAGGCTTGGTCAGTTTGAAGAAGGATAGAACAGTTGACTGAACCACAACTGTTCCCATAACAATACCCCGATCTGGCCTTGAACCTGATGAGCCAGTCTGTCAGCAGAGCCCTGCTGGTGGGAGACAAAAGCCTGTTAGGCCTTTGTTTTAATTTGCCCAGCTTCTGTCTCAAATCAGGAGGGTGAGAAAGAAGTCAGTCACCTTGGAAGTTCACCACTTTCCTACCTAGCTATGGACCCTTTCCCCATCCATCTGTGTGTCCAGGAGGCTGTATAACTCTAGTCTCTCAGTTGGGCTGTGGAACTTTCTGCCCTGGCTTGTTTTGCTCCCTGGAAGTGGGCTGTCTCCCAAACTGTCCCTGCTTGGAAATCTGACCTTTCTTAAATGTTCTGCCTTTGCTTGCCACTGTCTGCACCTCTCTCTGCAATTTTTTTTCTACCTAGACAGAAGAATCTGGGTTGCAAAAGGAGATTAAGGGTTGGCTTTTAGTGTTGAAGTCAGATTTTGTGATATTCCTTGAAAACTGAAGGTTCACAGCTACAAAAGAGAGGTGATGTTTGGCCATAGATGAGGGGCTTTACACATGATTCGTGGCTATTAATATTCTTATATGAAATGCCACAATATGAAAGGAATATTGTCTCTTTGTCAGCAACTTTCACAGTGAGCTGGGGTGGGGTTGGGAGGCGGTGTGTGCAGGTGCACAGGTCCGTGCGTAAGCCTGGAAGCCAGAGGAAGGCGTCGAGACTCTCTTCTCTCTCTCCACTGGGTTTCTTTGGGACAGGATCTCTCAGCAAGCCCTAGCGAATCTATCTCTGCCAGATGTGGAGTTACAGGTGTGTGTGTGTGTGTGTGTGTGTGTGTGTGTGTGTGTGTGTGTGTGTGTGTGTGTGTAGGGGGGTGTCTGGGACCTATGAGACAACAGAAGCACCGGGTGGCCATTTGGTGAAGCTATGGGGAACACTGTCAAGCAAGTCTTCTCCTCCTCCTTCTTCTTCCTTTCCTTCTTCTCTACCTCACATGGTCTCCTAAAAATACCCAAACAAAACCAAATGAAAGAAAAACATCCTCAAAAATATTTTGAGTTTGTTCTGTGTTGACCAACCACTCCTGTTCCTGGGGCCCGCCCTGAAGTGTGGTTAATATATGCAGCAAGACGCCATTGGAGACAACTGATTTTTCCATTTTCAAGTAGGTCAAAATTTCCGATGGTTTCTTGACTAGCTCCCCTTCTCAGTGCTGGGACCCCAACTGGCTTCAACCTGTGCAGGCCCTGTTCATGCTGCCACAGTCTCTGTGAGTTCACGCGTCTGCCAGTCTTATTGTGTCTGTAAGACCCTGTCTCCTTGGGGTCATCCATCACCTCTGACTCGTCCAACCTCTATTCCTCCACTTCTGCATAGATCCTTGAGTCTCAAAGAGAGAGGTTTGATGAAGACAATTCATTTAGAACTGGGTGCTCCATAGTCTCTCTCTACACATTGTCCATTTGTATGGCTCTGTATTAGTTCCTACCTAAGGAAGTTCCTTTGATGTGGGTTGAACAGGACATGGGTATAGCAGCATATCATTGGAAATCATTTTATTGCTATGTTCCTTTAGCAGACTAATAGTATTAGATTTTCTCCTAGGCCCATGACCTATCTAGTCTCAGGTTTCTGGTCATTATAGCACTGTCAAGTATGGGTTCCCTCTTGTGGAGAGGGACTTAAATCCAACCAGAAAGTGGTTGGTTACTTCCATATTTTTGCCACTATTTCACCACATGTCATTCAGGTAGGTGTTCCATATAGGTTGCAGGATCTGTAGATGGGTGATATTTTTGATTACCTTTCTCCACCAAGAGTATCCAGAGCATCTTCCACCACCATGAATGTTAGTCAGGAGGGGTGAAGCTTCTGATTAGGCACCTGCTCGACTTCACCCTGTACCATGACATAAATAAGTGTTGTCTTCAGCAATAGGGCCTTACTGCCAGGCTGTGGAGAGCAATCCATAGATTTGGCAAAAGCCTGTGATGTTGGGCATTTTGATGGGGCCCCTTTGGCCACTTAACCAAAAAGATATGACTCACTCCTGGCACTGTAGGTTTTAGTTGGTGGCCTAAGATGTCTAATTGGGACATTGTCATCCCTATTATATGGTGACCTCATTTAAAACTCCTTCATATTTTATATATTGATATGTGTATATTTTAGGAAGCTTCCATAGTAGTAGGTTTTCATGTGGTTGTTTTTGTTTGTTTGTTTGTTTGTTTGAGACAGGGTCAATGTAGCCCTAGCTATCCTGGAACTCTCTACGTAGGCCAGGCTAACATTGAATTCACAAAGAACTACCTGCCTCTTCCTCCCAAATGCTAGAATTAAAGGCGTGTATCACCGTGTTCGACTTTTCTTTTTAGATTTATTGGTTTTATTTTTATGTGTATAGGTGTTCACCTGCATGTGTGTCTGTGTTCCACATGTGTGCCTGGTGCCCGTGGAGAAGAAGGCAGGGTCAGACTCCCCTGGGGCTGGAATTACAAATGCTTGTGAGCTGCCATGTAGGTGATGGGAACTGAACTCTGGTCCTCTGAAAAAGCAGCCAGTGCTCTGAATTGCTGAGAGAGTGGACCATCTTGTCTTGTTCCTGATTTTGGTGGAAATTTTTTGAGTTTCTCTTCATTTAGGTTAATGCTGGTTGTGAGCTCCACATAAAAAAAACCTTAAAGACAAAAACCACATGATCATCTCGTTAGATGAAGAAAAGGTCTTTGACAAAAATCCCTTCATGATAAAAGTCCTGGAGAGACTACGGCCACAAGGACCTAGACCTCAACATAACCATAAAAGCAATTGACAGCAAGTTAGAGCTCTAAAGGCTTGGGTCCAATGCCAGATGGTGATACAGGCCCTGAAGCCCACTGAGCTGAGCAAAAGGAAGCTGGATAAGGAAAAGCATATAAGTTTGCATGACCTAGCTACGCTCACAACACAGAAAGGTGAGGACGTGAGTCACTCCTTCACTTCGTCACGTGTCCATCCAGAGTTGCTCATCTGAGGACACTTCCTCCCAAGCCCTTCAAGAATCCATGGCATTTTCTCTTGTGTGGCTGCTTTGCTGTGAATGCCTTCATGCCAACCCCACTTCTCCACTTAATACAAGAAGTAAGAAAATCTGAAGACCTAGCAATCTGCTTTGCATCCAAAGATTTTTTTTTCTGTATCATGGAATACAATAATTCAAAACTGTAAATATCACAAAGTAGGAAATTCATAGACTGCATGTGTAAAATCTAAAATCATTGCATAGATAAAACTTAAATAATATTTTGAGTTGCTTAACTGGGAGAAAATAGTCACAGAGATGAAATTAAATGCAAGCATTTTTAAAGGTACTATAGCAAAAACTATAAATATGTAAATAACACTAAATAGAAAGTCCTTAAAAACCAACATGTGTGTTTACAAACAAGTCTTGTGGGACTGCGCCAAGGAAGCATGTATTTAAAAGGTTTAACAGTCAGACTGTTATTTCACCTATAATACTAAACATAGTAAGCTATGATATGCATATATCAAGTATATATATTTGACAAATACATGGGCATGAAGATATAATCTATCAAGTATGTGTGTCTATATATATATATTTAAAGTATGCATTATATAGTCCATCTAGTGTGTTTATGCATATACGGAATATTATTAAGTCATCTAAAAGAGTATTTTGTAAGTATTTATGATAATATAAAGAAATTGCTATATTATGTGAAAAGAATACATATATAATTTAGATATAGGACATGGCCACACATTATAAACTAAACAATGAAAATGATGATAAAAGTTAGAAGAAAAAGTCATTTGTATATTAATATATCTAAATATTCATTGCATGAAATTATTATTACTCAAAACTAATGTGCATTATTTTTAAAATGCAACGAATGACCTCATTTCTACAAACAGATGAGAGGGAAACACAGAGTCCCCATGCCATTGGGCTAGTTCTTGCCTCAATGTCAGTTAATCAGCACTTACTGTATTTGATAAATACAAACCTTCCTTTTGTTCATTAGAATATTTTTTTTATGGTTCAGGAGAATCTAAACAATTAGAACACATTTCCAAAAACTAAGCATTGTCGAGACCTGATGAGTAAGTCAGGATAATTTGGCGTTGATTAACAGTACAGAAGAATGGCCCCCATTGTGACTACTGCCTTTGTAAAAAAAAAACAGCCACAACGCGGTTGCATCTTCTCATCCTCTTCCTTAGGCGTCAGATATGGAAGTCAGTTCCTAAGGTTTGTAAAGAAGGTATGGATGGGTCGAATGCTTGAGAGAGAGGTGAGATGTTGACTGAGGAGCTGATGAAAAGCGGTCTCTGCACCACACTGATAATAGAACATGGCTTTTCTGCTGGGATTTTAAAAACCTTTAAAAAGAAGGGGAAAAGGAGCCATGCTTGACAGCTTTCAACTCGATCGATCCACAGGATCAGAGTCTGGAAATGTTTGGGGGCTCTTGCTGCAGAACGGACAGTGGTATTGGATTTTATTTGTGTGTGTGTGCATGTCTGTGCACGTGCGTGTGGGTGATAACTGATTCTTTTAAACTTTAGCTGTGCTTGTCAATGTTGTAAAAATGTGCCCTGCTTTATCATGTTGAGTTGGGATGGTCCAAGAACTAAAAGCCATTATCAGTCTAGAAATGTTAAATTCAATTGCTTTCCAACTAAGTGGGGGCAAGACACTGTATTAAATAAGCAAGGTCCTATCTATGTGGGTTTGATTACAGAAATGAATCAAATAGTCTCTAAAAACGGAAACATGCTTACGGGGGTTGTAAAGCAATTGTCAAGCAAACAAGAAGACCTGAGTTCGGATCCCCAGCTGGGCATAGTGGGAGGCAGAGTCAAGTGGATCCCTGGAGCTTGATAGTCAAGTAGTCTTGCCAAATCAGCGAGTTCTAGGTTCAACAAAAGACGTCGTGTTAAAAAATAAGGTAGAAAGTGGTTATGGAAGATGCCCAACATTGACCTCTGACCTATACACACAGGTACTCAATCAACCTCCATGCATGTGTGTACATCTGTACACCTCCCACATGTACACAGAAGTACATAATCATACAGGAACACATGTACACATATGCAATACCCTCCCACCCACAGATGCACACAGAGTAACTCTTTCAGAAACTATTTACAGGGTGGTGAGACACTCCTCAGATTAAGTTAACTAAGAGAAAAAAACACGCCTGTCAAAAAGTTCTACATGTAACCTCATCAACTGTGTATCAGAGAGCTCATTTGCCCTTAGTCTGACTAGCAATGGATACTGCAGGTTTTCAAAGAATTTAATATGTGATATGATCTATAGGCGATATACGGAGTTGCTAAGACAATATCACTCTGGGAACCATTATTCCATTTAGGCTAGAAGAGATATTATTCAAAACAAAAAAGATCCCATCCATTGGGAGCCCAACAGTCTACAGGCAGCAAGCAGACTGAGAGAGAGCCTGGCTTGCAGTTCAGGTGGGTACAATCTAAGTCCTTTAAATAAAGAGAAGCGCCTCAGACGGCGGCAAGCAGAGTTGTGGAGATCTTGACCCTGTGCGAGCCGCTCGCTCTGTGCATCTGAGGTCAGCATTGCTGTTGATGCTGCCAGCCCTCTGACTTTTGTTTGTGTTATCCCTGTCTGTTCTGTCATTGTGTTTGGGTCTAGAATCCATATAAGTTGTTGTTTCAGTTGTCTCTTTAAATGCCACACTAGGGGTTGCGGCTGAGAATCAGGACATGGGGACATCATCTGAACCACAGCCTTCTTGCAATGGAGCCTGGACCTTGAGATTGACAAGGTTTTCTAAGATAGAAGTTGTTCTGACCACTTCTGTAGAGTTCCATGCCTAAAGCAAACAGGATTTAACACTAGAGGAAGAGGACGGCCAAACCATCCAGGGCTGCCTTTTGCTCACGTCCTGAGCATCCTGCTAATTCCCAGAGGTGGGCACTCACCACAAGGCATGGTGGTCATCTCAGTTTCCACTGCTCTTGGCATCACTGTTGAGTGACATCTCAATTATAGCCCAATTGCCCTTGATTGCAGGGGCCATCTGAACCTTTGAGAGCTCACTCTTAATCCTGCCCAGAAAACATAAGATCACATTCCAGTTTGGTGGTTGGATGTACCAGATGGTTCGTGTGGCCAAGATGCTGTGGCTCACGAACTTTTGGGGGCCATGTGTTTGCTAAAGAAAATTGAGATTTGGCCACTTCGAAAAGTTGGCCACAGGGCTGAGTCTTTTATGGAGCCTGACTTGAAGGCTGCTGCCTCAAAGTCATTAGCAAAGAAAGAGTCAGCATGGGAAGAGCCAGGGCAGACCAAGCAGATCCTTCCCTAGACTCGCAGCCCCCTCAGCAGACCCTTAGACCCCTCCACAGAACCACAGACCCACAGAACCACAGACGAGCAGACTGTTCCACAAATGCGCTGACCCGCAGACCCCTCCGCTGAGCCTGTCATCTGGAGGTGCCCAATCAGTTAGAAACAGTTCCATTTAGTAGCTTCAGACAACAACAATAACGGCTTCTTTCTAGAAGCCTGGTGTGTCATGTGATGTTCCTTGCAGTCCAGTGTGGTTAGAAATGTCTTTAAAACTTTATAGATGAGACGCTTTAGACTGAAGCTTGGAGACTTAAATACTAAGATGCCTCGCTTCAGAGGTGAGAAGACCAAATCTCAGATTTCAGGTTTGTAAGAATGAAAGAAAACCTTGGCTTTTTCTAGCGAAGACACCTCCCAAGATGAGGTTTCCAGAAAGTGCTGTAATACTTTCCTCACTCAACCCCCACCTTAGATTTCCAGACCTTCCCTCTTCCTCACAAGCTCTTGTCTCTTGTCTGAAGGAACACAGGTAAGATGTCCTAGAGCATAAGGACCTCATTGGGCACAAAACCCTCTGTTGGATCTTAAAAGCCCCTCACCGTTGTCATGCCACATGCCAAGGAGTCAGAGTTCCTGGGTTATGGTTTTCACGTACAAAGCCCCCAAGTGGGACAAACCAACTGATGGTCACATCTTCGTCTCAAACTCCTGACACTGGGTTCTGCAAACAGTAGGTATGGTTTTGATTCAAATACACCGAGATGTCTCTATAGCCCTACCCCATGACCTTTAAAAAAAAATAGACACTAACATTGTAAAGCCAAAAGTAAAATATGAAGGAAAAATTCTCCAGAGGCATAGCACCCACCTAAAACAGGCTTATTGAGAAAAAAACACATCACACAAAATAATCAGCAAAACACTGTCAAGAGTACATTAGAGCCGGCTGTGGCAGCACACGCTTTTAATTCCAGCACTCGGGAGGCAGAGGCAGGCGGAAATCTCTGTAAACTCAAGGACAGCCTGGTCTACAAGAGCTAGTTCCAGGACAGACTCCAAAGCTACAGAGAAACCCTGTCTCAAAAAACAAAACAAAACAACAAAAGAGTACATCAGAAGAAGCAGGTTTGGCACCCATGTTAAGAACAGAGATGTAAAATGATTATGGCCAAAATTAAAAGATACTTTCATAGCAATATAAATAATGACCAGATAAATCAGGAACTAGAGGACAAAAAGACAAGTCTCTTGTAGAGTCCCACACAACATGCATGGTTAAAGAGAGGAACCTCATGCCCACCCTAGGCGGGCAGTGCAGAATGACTTCCTTCTCAAGAGGGGAGAGGAGCAACCTCAAAGTGCAGAGTCTGGCAAACTGTCCCCAGTCAGGCGTCACGGTCGGCTCCGCGCATAAAAATGGATGCTGCTAACCCATCTCCTAATTTGATGCTATGAAAACGGGACTTTCCTGTCTGGTTTTTCTCCCCCAAACTCATGACCATGGTCTAACCACAAGAAAAACATCAAACATGTCCAAACTCAAAGACATCTCAACTGGACCAAAAGTCCCCAGTTCTATCAAAATCATCATAAACAAAGGAAATCTGAAACACTGTCACAGCCAAGAGGGTCATGGGAAGATACTGTACCTAAACGCTAATGAGGCCAAGAGAAAGGCTATATGAACAAAGCTTTAGTTAATTATAATTTATCAAGACTGGCTTATTAATATGTATTTAATGAACCATGTTAATAGAATAACAGAAGGGACTGGGTATGGGGTACAAGATTTCCACAAACCTAAAACCATCCAAAAAATAAACTATTACTTTCTTTTAGTGGCAAAATAAATAGAAAAATAAACTATTAAAAGGCAAACACAACTAAAAAAAGCATAGGTGACATTCATAAGCCAGGCAAGCAAGAAGTCAATGGAGTCACCTTATGTTTTAGTCAGTGTTCTGTTGCTGTGAAGAGACCTCATGACCATAGCAACTCTTATAAAAGAAAGAATTTAATTGGGGGCTTGCTTGTAGTTTCAGAGGTTTAGCCCATTATCCACATGGTGTTGTACAGGCAGACATGGTGCTGGAGCAGGAGCTGAGAGTTCTGCATCTGGTTCCGTGGGCAACAGGAAGAGAAAGAGCTACTGGGGCTGCTTGGGCTTCTGAAATCCCAAAGCCCACTCCCAGTGACACACTTCCTGCAAAAAAGGGCATAGCTACCCAACAAGGCCACATCTCCTAACCCCCTCAAGTACCATTCCCTGATGACAAAACATTCAAATATATGTGTTGTGGGATAATCTTTTTGAACACCGTGAAGATATGTCACTTTCTGATTGGTTTACTAAAGAGCTGAATGGCTAATAGCTAAGCAGGAGAGGACAGGCAGGACTTCCAGAGAGAGACAGAGAGAGGAACTCAGGGGAAGGATCTGGAGTGAGTGGCTCACCAGGCAGACATGGAGGAAGTGGAATGTACTGCAGTGAGGAGAGGTGACAAGTCACATGGCGGAACATAGTTAATATAGGTTAATTTACGTTTTCAGAGCTAGTTGGGAACAAGCCTAAGCTAAGGCCAAGATTTCATAATTAATAAGAAGTCTCATGTCATTATTTGGTTATTTGGGAGCTGGCCATCCAAAGGAAGTCTGACTATATATATGTGTGTGTGTGTGTGTGTGTGTGTGTGTGTGTGTGTGTGTGTGTGTGTGTGTGTATGTGTATATATATGTGTGTGTGTGTATGTATGTATGAATGAGCCAGTGAGGGTCATTCTTATTCAACGACCACACCTTATTAAGAATCTTTCTGATAGGCATCATGCTTCATGTCTTTAATCCCAGTGCTCAGAAGCAGAGGCAGGCAGATCTCAGTGAGTGTGAGGCCAGCCTGATCTACATAGTGAGTTTCAGACCAGCCAGGGTTACATACTGAGACCTCGCAAAAACATATATACATATTTCTTCATTAACACAATTTTGTACCAGGAAAGGCAACCTTTTAAATGAAAGAGGTACATTTTTCTTATACAAAATCCCAAGCTAGTTAATGATCGGTGGTTTTGCACTGTAAGACAGAAGGACATCATCCAGGCAGGAGGACCAGTGCTAGGCAGAGATGCATGTCTCCACAGAGAGAGTCAACAGTGGAGGGGAAGGGGATGGATGAAGGTTTAGGAACTGCACTATAGTGTTCTGCTTATATTATATGTAATGTTAAGGAGCGACAATGGATAGGATAGAATTGGGAATACACCTTTGCGAGGTGCTCATTCTACATATGTAGTGACTGACCTCTATTTAAAGGTAAACATTGATTCATTAAAATGCATTTTTAAATCTAAGACAGCTGCTAAAACTAAAATAGAAAAGATTGTAAATAATGAGTCACTACCTTGGAGTAATGTCTATACCCTCATGGGCCCTGCAACATTATTCACAAGGCCTAAGACACAGACACACCCTAAATGTGTACTGACAGATGGATAAAGAAACTGTGATGTGTACATACAATGGAACATGGCTCAGCTCTAAAAATAAGGAAAGGCAACCATTTTCACAACATGGAAGGGCCGTTCACTGATGCTCATACATCATGAGCTTTTGAAGACATTTCAGATCTCAGCCATGAGACACAACATGAGGGTGCCATTGCACTTCATCGTACTAATATCCTCCAACACTGACCCTTACACATCTTTAGTACAAATGCTTTTCATCAGGAGAGCAGCACGAGGACCTCGGAGGTCTTGCATGTGGCTTGAAGTACAGTGGCAGTTCATGAGCACAAACTTACCTCTAGGCTTGCCATGCAATATGCACCAACCAGTGACAAATTTCTGTATTTCAACCATACCTCAAGGAAATTATCTTAAAAGTCAATATTGAAGGACCTGGTGAGATGGCACAGCAGTTAAGAGCACTTTCTGCTCTTCCAGAGGACCTGGGTTCTGTTCCCAGCACCCACATGGCAGCTCACACTCATCTGGAACAAGAGTTCCAGGGGACCAGACATCCTCTTCTGGGCTCTGTGGACGCTGCAAGCACGTGGTAGATGGAGCTGCATGCTGGCAAAATGCTCACACATAAAAATACAAATAAGTGGCTTCAGAAGGCAATATTGAAGATCAAACGAAATGATAAAATATTTAATTATTCTCACAAAGACAGAAGAGGACAATTGAAATGTAGAACTAAATGAATATCGTGAGCAAGTTCACAGGTTTTAACCTAACTGACTAAATAATAATGTTAAGCGTGAACGGGTTCAACGCTTCAATGGAAGCACAGAGTTGGACAAAATGCAAAACCAGAAACTCACTCTGAGTATCAAAAAGTCTTTACATAAAGCCGAAAAAAAAAAAAGATACACACCTGACCCTGTTGGCCGGGCTGCAGGTGAGCAGGCCCTGAGGGTGTGCGAGCGGGAGAGCTGACCCCGCTCCCCACCTCATCTGCCGTGTGGTGGCATGGGTGAGGGAAAGCTGCCCCCCCACCCCACCCCTTGCCACCTGTGGCAGATGGGAGAGCTGGCCCCAGGGTCATGAGAGACTGTAAGAGCTGGCCAGGCCCCTCTCTGGTTGCAGCACACAGGGACATGGACCCTGCACCTCCCCTGGGCAGTACACTAGAGCTGACCCTCTTGGCAGGGGCACAGGTGAGCCACTCCTAAGGGCATAAGAGCAAGAGAGCTGACCCTGCCACCCACTTGCCTGCCATGTGGTAAGCATGGGTGAGAGAAGGATGCCCCCATCTCCTAGCCTCTTGCCACCTGCAGCAGGCGGGAGAGCTGGCCCTGCTCTTCACCAACTGCAGCACTCAGGGGAGTGGGCCCTGCACCTCGTCTAGGCAAAACAGTAGAGCTGGCCCTGGTAGTGTGGGTGAGCCTGTCCCAAGGGCATAAGAACAATAGAACTAGCCCCACTCCTTGCTGCCTGCCACAGCGGGTGAGCTCGCCAGGGCAGTGCTGGAGAGTGCACCCTGCTGGAGTTGGTGAGGCAAAGCTGGCAGGCTGACCGATGTAGCTATTACTCAGACTCAGAACCGGGACCATGAGTTAGCCCACCTCAACATCCACCAAAACTATGAACTGCTGGAGAAGGTGAAAGGGATGGACCTACAGATCCAAAGCTGCAGGATCTCCATGACACACGCCAACAACAAGATATCCAAGAGGAGTCCCAGGGAAGGCCCAGGATTGAGGACGAAGGAGAAGCCGGAAGCCTTGATCCAGACCAATAATGCATTGCAAGGAACCAAGTAACAATACACGGACAAAAAAAAAAAGATACAAATCAAAAAAGCAATAACTAGAACATATCTAGAGTATCCATATTAATATTTTTAAAGTACTTGCTGGGCCGGAGAGAAAGCTCAGCAGTTCAGAGAAGGGATTGCCCTTGCAAAGGACCCAAATTTGGCTCCAGCACCCATGTCAGGTAGGTCACAACCTCAACTCCAGGTGGTCTAATGCCTATGATTTCCTTGGGTAAAAAAAAAATCTCCTAGGGTCAGAAAACCTTCTGGGCCCACTCAGCAACACAGTTACAAGAGCCCTTGTTTTCTTTTGTACATTTTTTGAGGTTTACATACATGAACACTACGTTTATATCATTTCCACTTCACCTTACTTCCAGCTCTTCCCTGCCCCCTCCACTCCCTCTCATTCTTGACTGCTTCTGCATGATCACTGTTTCATATGTACATAAACACACGTGGTATGTAAAGACAACCCGTGGAGTCCATTTAGAGTTGCTCGTTGCATGCCATTAGGGCTGTCTACGTGGGACTGGCTAGCCAATCAAGAAGGTTGTCCCTAGGGAAGACTGATTCTCTCCCCCTCCCCTTAACTGCCTGTAGGTCTTCATTTAGGGGTGCAGCCTTGCAAGATCTCCCCCATCCAAGTTGGCATATCAGCCAGTGTTTTCAAGATGCAGGTCTCATTTAGGAGACCATATTGTTGAGAGTCCATGGGGGCCCCTTTCCTTGTCATATATAGTAGACACCATGTTGCATTAAACTTCCTGGTCCTCTGGCTCTTAACAATCCTTCCACCCCCTCTTCCATGACCTTTCCTGAGCCTTAGGTGTAGGGGTGCTCAACCCCAATTGGTACACCTACCACACAACCCCCTGCCTGAGCAAGACATGCACAGAATCAAAGCAATGATGGAGATGGGGAAAAGGGCACATAAGCCCCTACCTCTAGCTGAGAAGCTCTTGTGAGGTGACGGCCACTAGGGGAGGGAGAGTTGCTTTTCTTTAGGGGTGGCCACTGGTAGGTTACTCACGCCTTAGTGGATGAACCCACTCCCATGAGAATTTGGGCAGCACTAATTGAACACAGTGGGTTATTCTAAAAAAGAAAGAAAAACAATAGAATTTGGGAGGGAGATGTGTTGGGGACTAGAAGAAGTCAGAGGGAGGGAATTAAGGGTAGATACGATCAAGATACATCAATTGGATTCATGTACGGAATTTTCAAAGAATAAATAAAAATGTATTACCTCTAAGATGTAGAAGTTATCGGGAATGAGAAAACCAGAGCAATGAATTCTATCACTTGCAAATTTGAAATTACAGCAACAGGAAGCAGACAGAAAAGAACCAGTAGCTGAAGCGTGGCAGTCCATCGTCCTTCAGAAGAAGGGTCTGTCCCTACCGACCAAGCCATCCGGGTCACCGATGACCTCAGGCAAGCCTTTTAGAGTTGCAGTTCACAAAATTGTCCTGAAGGAACAAAGCACGGAAGAGAGCCAAGAACACCTTCAGATCTAATGAAGTCACAGGAGTCCCCTTTCCATGTGCTAAGCCGGTGGTTACAGGCAAGCGCTGCAGACCTTCAGCCAACATCCCCGACTCTTTCCCCTTCGGCGAAGTGAGGGTGCTATTTCAGCTGTTTTAAGCAGCTTATCGTGATTGTGTGAAAGTCTGGCCTCGAGGCTTTGGATCCCTTTAATAACATTTAATGCTACCATCATGTAATTGGATCCATTTTGTCAGTGTAGTGGGAATATCGGTAAACTGTAACTCTTTCCCTGTCTTCTGGCTTTCATAGCCTTTGGTTCCAGGATCCAGTACACCAGGAACCCGAAACAGGGAACTACCCCAAGCCACGCCGCCCTCCCAGACCCCGCTCAGAGTGCACAGGGCCTCAGCCTTGACCTCTCTGTTTTGTAGAGTCTCAATGTGTGCACGGGGCAGTCTGGGAAACACAATTGTATCAGGAGATGGTACTTCTTACACAGGTTACTCCCTCGACATTAAGTGCCTGGCACCTTGCCATCCAGCCAGCAAGTAGCCCCATTGTTATTGAAACCACGTGTTCATTAGCAAGGTTGGCTCCAACGCAAGCTCCACTGTCCGAAATTGGTTGTGTTCCATTCTCGTCCAGACAACGGGGCAGTGTAGGACAGTTTGGGCATGGGAACAAACAGTCTTGTTTGACGAAATTCGAGTCTTCCACTGCTAGAAACACGATCCAGTTTCTATCTTGACATATGTCTGCACTGATGTTTCAGAGAGAGACATGTTTTGAAAGAAAATACCATTCTTTCAGTGCTATCTTTGCAAAAATTGCACTTCACTCTTTCCATGGCTTTACGGGAATAGCCAGAGTCCCTGTTTCTTGCTGAGCTAATCACTTCGTCCTTGGAGATCCAGGCAGAAGTGTTTCGCTTAGCATAAAGAAGTGACTCCGGATGGTTGCTTTCAGTTAAGAAAGCCTGAGAGAGCTCTGAGAACTGGGCTCACTCACTCTCTTCTTTAAAAGAAAGGAGGAAGGGTGAGCAGTCCTGGGGGGGCGGGGGAGGAAAGAGAGAAAAGAAGTACAGGAGAGCATGGAGACAGGAGACATCGACAGAAACCACCAGTTTCTCAGTCTTCTAGAAATGTTTACACCGCGCACACCGAATCTCTCATTCTAGTCTGGCAGAAAGGCACACAGAATCCCTAAACATCTTCCCTAATTATTGCTTCTGCTCGTACGTGTGTTTCACATGCAGGTCAAACAGCTTAGGCTTTCTTGTGTTCTTTCATGGGATAGCAAACCCACTTTTTGCCTGTGTACCCCACAAAGCTGCCAAAATATGTATTTAAGTCTATTTGCTGCATCTTTTCACAGTGGAATTCCTTATAGTTCACATGTGTTTAAGTCCTGTCATTTTCGCAGGGCATGATAAGCAAGGGGGAATTTTGCACATTTAGAAAGCTACACTGTGATAAACGACTTAAGTATCTTTGTGTTTGCTGCTGGAGATAGAGACCTTGAAGATCAGATTTTACGCTGTAGGTTCCGTGAGATATTACAATACCTCCATGGAGAGACAGGTCTGTTAAAATACTTTTTTTCAGAAATTTGAAGATGACCTAACCTCACCCTGTGGCAGCCATTTTACAGCCCCAAAGAAACAGGACTCTCAGATCAGTATAAAAGTACCAGCCAATCAACTAGACAGAGGAGCAGAGCAGCCTACCCGTGATGATGTGTGCTCCCTGGGAGGACGGGGCCGAGCCAGCACTTTCTTACCCCAACAAGGAATTAGGAAAGCAGCCATGAAAGGAATTAAACACTAATTTTTCTTGCTGAGACCACTGAGAAAGGCCAAGCCAGTTTCCACAAGCACGGGCCTTTCAGGAGTTCAGTTCTTTTCTCTCTCGACTGGTATTGAAGGGTGAAGTCCTTCTGGGACAGTCAGCCTTCAGTAGTTCCCATAACTCTGTGCTGGTCACTGTCCCAGGGCTGAGAGGAAACCCCGACCTCTGGAGCTTCCCCATGCTTTGAGGGCTGGCAGAGCAGACAAACGTTCTGGGGACTCGGTCCTGGTTTTATTTTTTTGTTTTTTTTTATGTCATAAAAATTTAGTTCAAAATCAAAACAAAGGAAAATCTGACAACAGAAAAAGAGTCTCCTTTTTCCATGCAAGCAAGGGTTAACTCTGGCATCCAGATGCTAAATGTGTTCACTTATGCATGTGCTTGCATGTCCAGTTGGAACCACTGTGCCCATGCTTTTTGTCCATATGACCTTTTGCAGGAAGCAAAGAAAGACATTCATTGTTTTCTTCTATTGAGAGCACTTAAAAACGCTGTTCCCCTAACAACTGAAAAGGCCAGTCAGAAAGGGAGTGACGAGGACAAAGACGAAGTATTCTCCCCCAGGAAGGGCTATGCATAAAGTCAGCCAAAAGATAGCAACTGCCTTAGGAACTGTACCCACACGTGTGAGCTTGCCATGGGGTGAAGGGTTAGCCCCCAGTCATCTTCTCACACGTGTTCCTTTCGAACAGAAGCGCGTCAATAAGACCATCATGTGCGAGAGTCTATGGTGGATTGGGAAAGAGAGAAATTGATCAACTTCCTGCTGCTGTAGCATAAACACCTAACACAATCAACTTACCAAAGAGAGAAAGGGCATTTTGGGTCATGGCTATGGAGGTTGCACTTCTGGTTAATTGGCCTTGATGCTGTTGGGCCTGTAGCAGGGCAGCGTGTCACAGTGGGGAGTACGCGGCAGAGCTTATGAAAGTCAGGTGATTGATGGTGTTTGGACTAAGTCTGACTCACAGTAGGTCCAGTGGGTCCTTGAACTCTTTCTGTGATTATTTTCCCTATACCAGAATGTATAATTTGGGTAGATACACTCAGAAGTTGGCAGGATTCTCACATTGGTTCCCTGACCTGTGGAGTGAGGGCTATTCTGGCTGGAAACGCTAAATGGGTGCCTTTGGGCATTTGCTAAATGGGATCATAGAAATCAGTGCCACCATCGAGGACTTGAAAGATGCAGGGGTGGCGGTTCCTATCACACCTACCTCTAACTCTCCCCTCTGGCCAGTGCAGAAGACGGATGGTGGAGAATGACAGTGGCTACTGAAAACTTAATCAGTGATTCCAACCGCAGCTGCTGTACCAGATATGGTGTCCTTACTTGAGAAAATTGCACATCTTCTGGTACATGCTATGTAGCTACTGATGTTACAATGACTTTTTCTTGGTACCTGGCCATAGGGACCACCAGAAGCAATTTGCTTCCAGTTGCCAAGGCCAGCAGTATACCCTTACAGTTTTACTTCAAGGATATATTAACTCTCCAGGCCTGTATAATAATTTAGTTCAAAGAGATTTGATCATATGTCTCTTCCACAAAATATCACACTGGTGTACCATATTGATGACATTATGCTGATTGGATCAAGTGAGCAGGAGGTAGTAACCACTTTGACTTGTTGGTAACATATATGCACATCAGAGAATAAGAAATTATTTCAACCAAATTCAAGGGACTCAATGAAATTTTTAGGAGTCCAGGGGTGGGGAGCATACAGATATAATCCTTCAAAGGTGAAGGATAAATTATTGCACCTATCCCCCCACTCCAAGAAAAAGCATAATGCTTAGTGGGGCCTGCTTGGATTCTACAGACAGCACATTCCTTACTTGGGTCTGTTACTCTGGCCCATATATCAAGTGACTCAGAATACTGCTAGCTTTGAATGGGACCTGGAACAAGAGAAGGTTGTTCAATGGTCCAGACCACTGTGTGGGCTGCTCTACCACTTGAACGATATGAGCCCGCAGATCTGATGGGACTTGAAGTATCACTGGCAGATAGGGATGCTGTTTGGAGCCTTGACAAAGGTGAATTACAGAGGAGATACTTTTGTGCAAGCTAGTCTCTTTAGTGGGCCCACACAAACCTTCCTCTCTCTGTATGCAAAGACAAGAGTGTGCTTTCCTTCCCCTTGAGCCTTGCTGGCTCTGTGGCTGCTTCGATCAAAAAATTGTTGAAAAATATTCTGGGACTTCCAAGCCTAGACACAAAAAGACCAGGGAGCTTTTGCTTCCCCCGACAAGGATTCCTTGAGGAATTTCATGAAGTCAGACTTGATGATCTAAGACCCCACATAGAGAGAAGGGAACTGAGGAAAACTAAGGCCCAAGACCCCAGCACTGACTGCAGCTCTAGCTGTCTACGAGGACAGAAGCCTCGCCCTGCTGAGGAACTGTCGACTGTAACGACCGCTTGCAAGTGGTTTCCTGTGTAGTAATCAATAAGTAAGACTGTTCTTTCAGGTGAAACTTTTGCCTGTTTGGCAAAAATGACAGCTTCGCGCTTTAAACGGAACACAGTCTAATATATAGGCATTTGTTGTTAGGGTGGTGGGTTGTTCTTGTTTGTGGACAAGTGGAAACTGGACACTGAACAATTCCCATAAAATAATGTTTGTGTGAGCTAAGCAAGTCTGAATTAAATTACTTTAAGAATGCACATGGTTTGTCCAATGAGAGAAAGGTTTTGGCATAGTGTTTCAAGATGTCTCGGTTCCGAAGAGCAGTTTAAAGTTTTCCTGTGCTTGGGGGTGGTGTGGGGATGGTAAAGCTTCTCCCTGGTCTCTGAGTCCCTGAAATACTGAGTTAACAGACCACTAGTAACGATTGAATGTAATGTCCTCAAGTAGAGCTCTGAGTGTGATAGCAGGAAACCCTGAAGTAATCCAAAGCTATAGTCAGCCTCTTCACAAGACAGATGTAGAGGAATACGACAGAGGCAAAGGTTGTGCTGTGCAGATGGTGTGGCCCCCAACGTGGCCTCCATGGCAGCCTGCTGTGGTCATCTCTGTGGCAATGTTCTGCGGTCATCTTTGTCTGGGGTCTTCTTCCTGAACAAAGAGCATCCCTAGGCAGAGAAGTGGAAAGGCCAGGAAAGAAAGTGTGTGCTTGGATGTGTGTTTCTGCTCATAATATAGATAAAGTACAATTCAGTCTTTACTGAAGAATAGCTCTTCAGAGCCCTTCTGTGCATTCACAGGTCTGTATTTTTTTTCAATCTAACTGAAAATACACAAAATAAACAAAATTTGAGGTGGGATAGTTTACTTTTCCCCCTCAGCTAATTATTCTGTATGCAGACTAACCAATGTTTTTAGAAAGGAAGCATTCTCTAATTTTTCTAGAACTATTTACCACAAAAATTTCAAAGCTTCTAAGTTAGAGGATAAAAACAAAACAAGAAATCCCTCGCCTCCCCAGCACTTGGTTGGGGAGCTCAGTTACAGTTTGGCTTCTGTATCAGAATCATTTCCTCTTGAATTATTTGAAGTACAACCAAAGAAACAAATTTACCCATAAATGTTTTTGAGAATTTTTAGATAAAAGATAAAAGTTATTTTAAAAACAAAACCACAGTATTACTACTATACCCAAAAATGTTCACAGTAATTATTTAATAGTTTCAAGTATCCTGCTAGTATTTAAAGGATGTTTTTTGTTTATTTGTTGTGCTTTTGATTGCTAGTTTTATTTTGTTTGAGACTCAAATCTCCATTCATTAGTACAGATTGGATTATTTGCTTTTTGTTTGTTTGTTTTGTTTATTTTTAATCTGTATGGTATTCTTGCTTTTTCTCTCTTGCAGCCCAGGTATGGAGGATAACAACCTACATAATATGAGGAAAAAGAGATGTATGCATGTGTTCATGCAGCTATATACAGGGGAACATGCAAGGGTCAGAGTTCAGCATCTCATATTCTTCAGTTGGCTCTCCATCTTATTTTTTGAAACAGTTTCTTGTTAACCATTTCTCTTTCTATGTATAACATTGAATATTGGTTCATTTGACCAACAGAATTCCCTAGCTAATTTTCCTATAGGGTTACTGGTTGTTGAGGACTGTGGACCCCCAGACCCTGAATTTCCTGTGACCCCCTGCCTGCCAGAGTAAACAACTTGTTTTCCTATGCTTGCAGCTGCTCTGAGCAAACAATGTGTTTTAAAGCTTCTCTGAGCATGAGACCCTCAGGAGTTCCTGATGGCAGGGGAGTGGTTTCTGGTGGGCTTGCAGTTGAGAGTTAGGGCATGGCCATTAGTCAAGGAGACACATAAAAGACCTCTAAATGGGTCACACTGTTGAATAAAGGTATGTAGTAGGCTTAAAAGAGGAAAGAAATAAAGAATATAGAGAGATACTTTAGAAAAAGGGTAAATTCTTTAAAGAGACAAAGTACAGATAGTCATAGATTTTAAAAAAAGCCACATAAAAATGGAAAATTCACAGAATGTCTGGATTATGTATTTTATTGTGTTTTCTTTAAATTTTTTGACTGTGAAGGACCTAAATACAGAGAGACATTTCATTGTATGTGCTGCTAAGCCAAACCAGCACGTATATCATAAAGGTATCTTGACTTCAGAATTTGGAACTAAGGATATGATGCTTTGGAAAAGAGGTTCTTCTTTTGTTTTCACAGAGGATGAGATCCTGTGGATTCCTTCTAGACCAATATGGTATGATAGACCACGCCCTCTTGAAAGGTCTCCATGAACACCTTCAAACACTTAATTCACTCAACTGCCAACTGAGATGAACCTGGCACACAGGATACACCATGAAAGACCTGATTAACAGTGCTCCCATACAGGAGGAAGAAGTTTGGAGAGAAAAAACTATGCCCATATTCCCAAATATTGTTTATAAATGTTTGTTTACATTTAAAGGAGGATATGATATAGATATGAATAATTTTCATTGGTATGGATTTTGCTTTGTTGATATAAATTTAAGGTCAATTTTGTTACATGTATTTCTGATCTTGATTGTGATTGTGTAGTTCATTTAAAAATGTAATGTATAATTAGGAAATATAGGTCATTAATGGATAATCATTGATAATAGTCAAGCTTGTAGTCATGTTAGTTAGATTTTCTAGATATATAGAGATGCATTTCAGTTAGATAGACATTCTTCATATCTTTCAAAGACTACAGAATATGGCATTTTAAATGTCTTAATAACTTAGGGCTTTTCATGACAATGAGACATGTCTGTTCCTGGCAGCACCAATCCACTACAAGAGGAAGATGGGCATCAAAGAGGCTCCTTATGGAGTTGATTAGCCATTTGGGTAAGAAACTGCTCTTGCCTGGACTGCTGCATAAACTGGACACAAAGAACCTGCAGAGAGAGGGCTGCTGAACTTGCCTAAAGGTGAGATGATCCTTTGGGGTTCCTGATTCATGAAAGAGTCTGCGAGACATTCTGCAGGATACAGAAGAAAGTGACTAAACTGTCTTTAAAATTTCCTGCTTCATGGAAAAGTCTGCTAAATACTGTGGGCCTGTAGGCTGAAGATGGATGCCCCAAGGGTACAGAGGAACTTTGGGTGACTGTACAGGCAGCGAGATGTCTCTGTTATTTCTAGAGTTTTAGAAGTTGCTTACTTCTCATTTACTTAGGTAATATTATATCCTTCTGGAATCTTTGATGGAGTTGAAGAATAGATAGATAGTTATAGTTTTTCTTTGTTATGATAAAAGATAAAGTAGATATAAATATGGTAACTGTAGTTCTTGCTTGATAACTGTTTTGTTATATGTAATTTTACTATGTTAGAATGAAAGCCTTTCCTTTTTGTTTAAACAGAAAAAGGGGAAATGGTGTAGGAGGTTCTTCTGTATTTGTGTTGCTTTCATTGGTGAATAAAGAAACTGCCTTGGCCTTTTGATAGGGCAGGACTTAGATAGGTGGGGAAAAGAGAACAGAATTCTGGGAAGAAGACAGGCAGAGAGCTGTTGCCATGAAGCTGCCAGGTCAGACACACTGACTCTTTCCCAGTAAGCCACGACCTCATGGTGACATACAGATTATTAGAAATGGGTTGAATCAAGATGTGAGAGTTAGCCAATAAGAGGCTAGAAATAATGGGCCAGGCAGTGTTTAAAGGAATACAGTTTCTGTGTAATTATTTCGGGGGTTAAGCTAGCTAGGTGTCAGGAACGCGGCCTGCTCGCTCCTCTTACTATAGGCTAGTTGGACGGCCAGGAGCCGGTGGCAGGACGCAGCCCGCTCTCATCTTCACACTACAGAGACCCTATATAAGATGTCCTGGACCACAGTAAAAGGAGCATCCTTGGCGTTTCCTGTGTGTGTGTCTTTCAGTCTCCAGGCCCTTGCCTGACTTGAGAAATGTACCGTAGTACATAGCGCATAGAGCAGGTGTTGTGCCACAACTGGTCATTTACATTTCTATTTTATATAAAAAGTCCATTTTATATAAAAAGAGACAGCATTTTGTTGTGACATAATTGTCGTTTCTGTTTCCACAGTGTATGTCCTGCAGCATCTCTGTGTGTCTGTGTTCTCAAACACCTGTCTCTATAGCCATACTAAGGAGATGCAGAAATATCCCACATAGTGCTCTCCAAAACTCTGAAAGCCTGAGAAGAAGTTTCCAACTTATGGGCATCCTTTTCACACCTAAACCTTTATACTTGACATTCATTTTTTTGGTATGTAGATAGGATTTCTTGTGTGCTAGCAGGAAGCCATCCAATTTTCCCAATTTTTTCTCACTGGTTTGCATGTGTGATAGAGTCAATTTCTGGATTTCTAAAAGTTCTGATCTGTTGATCCATTTCTTTGTGAAGAAAAAGCACTTTTGTTGTTTTATTGGTTGGTTTTTGATTTTGTGGCAGTTGGGCCTAAATCCAGGACCTGTGTATCCCAGGCAATCTACATACAGCTCTTCATATCCACCAGTTATATGTAAGGGTCATATACATAATCTTTGCAGGTTGCTGTGTAGGTTTTATATTTTATTATCAATGTCCATTAGTTCATTATCTATTTTATTCTTTATTTGTTTATTCTTTATTGTTCATTTTTCAAATAACCTTGTTAGCCAGCATAGATAGCTGATTATAAAACATTTACAAAATTGTTTTTGGATTGCATCATATACACAAACTAGGGAGAGCTGAAAAATGCATGGTGTTGAATTTCCCTGTCCTTGAACATAGCATACCTTTCCATGCGGCCCAGCTAACATCTTTGCTTTGGAAGGAATGCACACCATTTTCATTACATAATTTTTTTCTATTCCTTGTTAAATAGAAACCTAAGCATTCATCTTTTCCTTCATTTATTTCTTCCATTCCATTTTATTGGCTATAATAGGTGGATCCTAACTTCACATTGCCTCTAGCTTACAGGTTTTCCTTTTATGTGTAAAGGTTGTGCTATAGTTTGATTCTGAAATTTCCTCCTAGGCTTGTGTTTCAAATGCTAGTGGCACTATTTTAGGAGGATGTGGAATCTTCATGTGGTGGAACCTTGCTGGCAGAAGTAGAGGTGGGCCGTTGAAGATTATCACAGTTCTGATGGAACCTTGCTGGCGGAAGTAGAGGTGGGCCGTTGAAGGTTACCACAGTTCCTGACTTTCGTTGTGCCCTCTGCTTCCTGTTCTGCTGTGAACATAAAAACTACCCAGTTCCGGCAGATCTGACACCCACTTCTGGCCTCTGCAAGCACCAGGCATGCATGTGGTATACATGTGCACATGCTGGCAGACACTTTTACATATATGTTAGCTAGAGGGATAGACAGATGGATGGATGGATAGATAGACAGATGATATAAATAATCTTATAAAGAAGAAACTTTAATGCTAATGGATGATAAACGTCTGGGCTCGAATGATAAATGTCCCCCCATAGATTCTGGAATTTGAATACTTGGTCCTCATTAGTGGCTCTGTTTGGGGGTTTGGCTTTGCCAGAGGAAGTATGTCACTGGGAGATGAGTTCTAAGGTCTTAAAAACTTGCACCATTTAGAGTTCACTCTCTGTTTCAAGCTTGCAGTTTGAGATGTGAGGCTTCAGCTGTTCCAGCTGCCACACCTGCCTGCTGCCACTCTTCCCTGCTGTGATGGTGATGGACTCTAGTCCCTCTGGAAGAGAATCTCAAACAAGCCCTTCCTGCCATAAATTGCCTCGGTCATGGTGTTTTGTTACAGCAATAGGAAACTAACGATTAATGGATATGAGGATATAACCTTTTGTTGTTGTTTTGTTTTTTTGAGATGGGGGTGCGGTTCGAGGCAGGGTTTCTCTGTAGCTTTGGAGCCTCTCCTGGACCAGGCTGGCCTCGAATTCACAGAAATCCTCCTGCCTCTGCCTCCTGAGTGCTGGAATTAAAGGAGTGTGCCACCACCGTCCGGCCAATAGATACAATCTTTTAATAACACTAAGCAATTCTTACAGTTTTATTAAATGTATCTGTTGATTATTTTAACCACGTGTATAATCTATTCTGATTTCTCACATTTTACACCTTCTCTTCCTCTGGCCCTCATCATCCCTTTCTTTGGATTATTACTGTAAAAATCTCTATAGAGTATCATGTATTTCCTTAATCTATTGTCAACTTCTCATTTCTAATACTCTAAGAATCTTCAGACTTGAGGGTCGATATCTCATTTCATGCACACACACACACACACAAACACACAATTGCCCTGGTGAATTGTGGTCATTTTATATTTGAAAGCTTTGTATACTTTCTCTGGGAGCCCCTAAAAGCACAGTGCTTTTCTGCAGCAAGCTCTTTGCATTTTTTTGCATTGATCAGCTTATTCTGTTTCTCCTCAATTCAACTCTGTGCTGCAATGTTTTAAAGATGTGATGGACTGGAGAGAGGGCTCAGCAGTTAAGAGCATTTGCTGCTCTTCCAGAGGACTCAGGCTCAATTCTTAGCACCCAAATGGCAGTTCACATCTGTCTGCAACTCCAACCCCAGGGAATCCAACACTCTCTTCCAACATATTCGCACAGTGCACAGACAATATACAAGTAGACAAACCCGCATATATATGAAATAAAAACAAAATCTCACAAAATTATAAAAAATTATATATATATAATTTTTATATATATATAAAATCTATATATATATATATAGAGAGAGAGAGAGATCACCTAAATTTTCAAACTTACATGCAAAAACTATGAAAAATGCACCTGATTGTTTTGGTTTTCTCTGTTTTATGGTTTTTCACTGCTACCTGCAAATTTCTATGCTTGTGATTTTTTTCCCATTTCCTTCTTGATTAGATTAGCTAGTACCTTACCTTATACTCATTGCATAAAATAATGGGTTTCATCATGCCATTTCATACATGTGCATCCTATACTTGACCATGCCCCCTGTCCTCCCTTGTGTCCTCCCATCATCCTCTTGCTTTGTCTTAGACCTCCCTGAAATAGCTGGCCCTGTGGTTCACACTTTTGGAACAGGAAGGCTTTTTAGTGTTTATTGAGCTGCTGTGCATTTTCCTTGATTCTGTTTCATTCATTTCTCATATTTTCTCTTTACTCTTTTTTTCTCCTCCTCTCCCCTTTTCCTCAAGACTGGCTATTGCCATCTTGTCTAAGTCAGTCTAACACTCAAAATCCTGCCTCAGTCTCCAGAGATCTACAGGTATTTGTTGCTGCTTGTAAGCCCTGGGGATAAAATGGATTTTCATTTAATTTTATCTTTTTCTCATTATAACTATTTTGAGGATTGTGAACTTTCTCTTGGCAATTTATTCGATATGAAGGTTAACGAACGCTGCCCACTGTGGTTGTTTCGCTGCTTGTGCTTACTGCACTGTAACTGGGGATAATGTCTGTAATCCTGCTGCTGTGTGGAACTGACTGAAACCTTCCTTGTGGGCTTGCAAATGCTCAACACATTTTTGGAAACAAAGATGTGCTCAATTATCTTTGTTTAAAATTGCATATTAATCTGTAAGATACATTTTAATGGTGATGGCTCGTAGGTCATCTAAATCCATATGAATATTTTATCCCTTTGATTTAATGAAATAGCTAAAGGTTCATGATTTTTTGGCATTATTTTGTTTCTTTGTTGCTATGTTTTCCTAACTGTAAATATTAATAACTGTTATATCTTGGCTCTGGATTGTTCTCCTTCAGTGCCCTGAGCTTTGAATGTAAATACCCAATACCAAGCTTTCAAACTCTAGTCTGCTTTTACCATTTGCTCACTTTTAAAAATCGACATCTCCTGTTTACAGCAAAAGCATTAGATTTTTCCCAGTAATGAAATATAGTTTTTAATCAGTGAGTTAAGACCATTTGACTTTGCTAATCATCAGGGTATGTTCAGCTTCTGTCTGTGTGTGCACTCCCTTTTCCTTTCTTTCATTGTTCGCTTGCCTGACAAAAAGTAAGGTAACAATTTTTGATCTGAAATCAACAGTTATAATAAAGTGTGTCTTGAGTCATTTCCCCAGGCTTCAGTGTCATCTGTTAGTAACTTGTTCTACTGGAAGTTGTAGAATTTTGGCTATAATTTAGCAGCTTTGGTTCCTTTTCTGGCCAAGACCCCCCTCCCATACACTATAGTTTGATAATGATTTTGTCCTTCCCCATCTTCCTACCAATCCAACTTCATGCTCTCTCTCTCCTTCTCTCCCTCTCTGTCTCTCCCAAAACAAAAAAAAAAGAAAATTAAACAAAAAAACAAACAGTAGACAAAAACATGCCAAATCCAAAAAAAAAAAAAAGAGTCCACAAAAAACATGGAGGCATTTTTTGTTGACCAATCACTCCTAGACTTGGAATGTCATCGATATGCCCAGTGATACCCTATTGAGAAAAAAAAAAAGATTTTCTTGTTCTCAGCAGGTATCAGCTGCAAATATCTTCGTGATTAGGAGCGAGACTCTTTATCCCCTTCCCCTTCTCCATGCTGAGATTTTTGCCTAGTTTGAACCAGTGCAGGACCGGCGTACGTTGCCACAGCCTCTGTGAACTCCCATGTGCATCCATCCTGTTATGTCTGGAAGACACTGTCTCCCTGCAGTCATCCATCACCTCTAGATCCTTGTTCTGCAGCCTCTTTGGCATAAATCCCTGAGCCTTGATGGGAGGGCCCTGATGATCCTATTAAGCGACTGCTCCAAAGTCTCTTACTCTCTACGCATTATCCAGTGTGGGTCTTTGTATTAGTTTCCTTCTACTGCAACGAGTTTCTCTGATGAGGGTTGATCAATGCATTGGTCTATGGATATAGCAGTACGTCATTAGTCTTGGCCACCTTATCACTGTCAGGCATGGGTTCCATCTTATGGAGCCTTAAATTCTAGTTCTTAACAGTGGTTGGTTACTCTCTGCCTATTCTTAACGGAGGACTCACTGCTGCAGACTTCCTTCCACAGTCCTTATTTCCATAATTTCTTGTACAACAGAACCTGAAAATAACTAGGTCATTGTTTCTACACAGATCACATCCTATCCATGTATCTACAGGAAAGTAAGGGGAAAATAAAAGCTAAGAATCTAAAGAAACATCAAGTAAAGCATGCTCTGTGTCCTAGCCTGTGAGGCTGCTCTTTAGGGTTCTGTGTGCACCTTTGAACACTGTAGGTACCGAGACATGACTATGCGGCGGCTCAACGGATGCTAATGACTCCAAACACTATTTCTTTATATAGCTATAAAAGAATTCTCATTTGCCATAGAACATCTCCTTTGGGCACGATGCATTGTGGGCTAGTCTATTCAGCCATTGGCAACAGTTTCCCATAAGCAGATGCCCTTGCTTTACTGTCAGATTCAATGAGTTGCTATCTTTAGCATAGTATCTTTAGTAGTAGAAGAACTACTGGAAGTTCTGTGTGGAGCGTGGTGAGCACTTCACCAGTTCCCGTGTGGCTCTCAGCCTCTCTGCACCGTGTTCATCACCCACACATGTTCTAGTGCTTTCTCTTAAGCAGAAGTCAGCTTTCTGCTACAGGGTTTGAAAGAGGAAAGGCCTATATGCTGTGCAGAATATTGATCCTGCAAAAATTAAGATGTGTTACATTATCAATGTGTTTTATTATGAAAGTTCAAATAAAAAGAAAGAAAAACATCTAAATTAAAATTTCTCAGCATGTTGTAGTTTACCAACAGGGCATCTGAAGCGTGGTCTCTGTGCTCACTCTCCTCTCTTCTTTTATCCCTCTGTCACGTGATCACCTCCCAGAGTTATCAACACTTCTGGTCAACTCTCAGAGTTCTCCTACCTATGGACAGTGTTTACCTCAGAAACAAGCTTCAGCAACACAGGAAAGAATGGATAGAAAAAAGCACAGGAAAATTCTGGGTTCTGCTTCTGCATGAGCTCCTGCTAGAACTCCGCTGAACGGCAGACTGTGACCAGGAGGCATAAGCCAAATAAACCCTTTGTTTTCTCACCACGTTATTTTGGCCATGGTGTTCATCACAGTAACAGAAACAGTCTAGAACAACCAGGATGCCCAGAATGTGCAGCTCATGTGTGGTCTTTTCATCAGAAAAGGCCATGTCCCCAGGATCTTTGACAGGTCTGTGCCAGCCAGCACCCCAATTAGCATGCTTCTTTGTCTACTGGGCAGCCTAAGGCCCACAAGGTTCTCCTGATTAAACTGGTGACTACCCTGAGGAGTGCTGGGCTCTTACTGCTAAACTAGAAGGGCTGAGATGTGGAAACTGGCCAGTACAGTTTAGCAACTTTCTTGCACAAATATGGCTTGAAAAAAAATCCAGCTCTTGCACTATTGTTCTCATTGTTTCAAGAGGATTTTTTATTTCTGGTGCTCATTGTGAAAGCCTAACCCTGAAACATCATGACTTCTTCGAAGTATATATTTTCATAACAGTTTTGGAGAGTGTGACCAAAAAAGAGACCTTGGGTTTTTACTAAAATTAAAGAACTGGTTATTGAACTGTTTTGTGCTTAACATACAATAAATATTAGTGAAATAACTGTAAGGAGCAGAGTTAGAAACATTTTTTTTATTACAGCCTTATAAGACACTTCTATAGAAGCAGTTAATCCCAGCCACCTTGAATTATTTTGGTATCTACTGTTACCTATCTAAGAACAAACAATACAAAACACTAAACACTGTGCGATGAGTCATAGTAAGTCCCTTGGTATTCAAAGAATTCAAGAAGACACTTACCCTGATGGTATTTTCACAGGAAAATGGGTACCAGCCAAATAGCTGCCACACTGCAAGAAGATGGCAGATTGGACACATCTGGCACTTTTTCTATCACTGTGAGGTTGAAATAAGACAGATGGTATAGGGCTGTAGGGAGAGGTGGTGCGGGAGAATTGTCTGTATTCTGTCAATCATGTTTTAAATAAATGCTGATTGGCCAGGCAGGAAGTATAGGTGGGAAAACCAGACAGGAAGTAAAGGTAGGGCCAGAAGAATAGGAGCATTCTGGGAAATTCTCTTTCCCCACTCCTGCCCAGACCACCGAAGAAGCAGGATGTGACTTGCCCTGCTGAAAAACATACTGAGCCATGTGGCTGATATAGATAAGAATAACGGGCTATATAAGTGACAAGAGCTAATACAAAGCCTGAGTTAATAGTCCAATCAGCTTATCATTAATATAGACCTCTCTGTGTGATTTCTTTGGGGCTTAACGGCTGTGGGAACCAGGTGGGACAGAAACCCCAACAAGCAGGCCCTCATGTTACAGAATGGCGCCCACGTGGATAACTGCATCCACAGAAAGCCTGAGAAAGCTTGGGAAAGAATAGAGTAAAGCATGTTTTCTTGGTAGCAACAATTTCTCGGGTCTGCTGTGCTTGCTAGAGGCAAGCAAGTGCTCTCATCTAAGAGAGGCTTCCTGACTCAGCTTTAGCTGTAAATCCTTGCAGCTCTTTTAAGAGGTCCTGCCAAGAAACACTTAAATAGTGTTGATAAAAAGCTGACCGCATGCTTTTCGGTTTTCAGCCGTAGCAGGAAAAAAGCTGTGCCATTTTAAAATGCTGGCTTCATGGGCTGACCTGCCAGGGCAAACTCTGGCTCTTTCAGGCGGTCAGTCCGACTATGAGGCATTTGAATATGGTTTATGAGCACACTGCTGCAGCTTGCTTGCTGGCAGGGACCTTGAGACGCCATAGAGTTGTGGTGATGGACGTGGCTACAGCCGGTACCTCAGCCATGAGGCTGGCTGGAATCTCAGGGAGCTAAGGAATGGGCTGGATCCAGTTGGCAGAGCTACAACTTTAATCCTCTAAGTATTGCTTGGCAAATTGCAGACTCATGTGGTTAGAAAGGAAGAGATATACAGTAAAGAGAGATTCAAAGACAAAGAAAACCTCTAAATACTTTACACTGTGTTAAAAATATATGCAAGAAAAAGATTAAAGTTGTTAAAATAAAAAAGAGAGTAGTTGGGTGTGGTGGTACACACCTTTAATCCCAACACTTGGGAGGCAGAGGTAGATTAACCTCTGTGACTTCAAGGTGTGGTATCACACACCTTTAATCCCAAAGCTTGGGAGGCAGAGGCAGACAGATCTCTGTGAGTTCAAGGTGTAGTAGCACACACCTTTAATCCCAGCACTGGGGAGGCAGAGACAGGCAGATCTCTGTGAGTTCAAGGATAGCCTGGTCTACAGAGGGAGTTCCAGGACAAAGATACACAGAGAACGTGTCTCAAAAAGCCAAAAGTTAAAAGTAAAATTAAAAGAAATAGAGGTTAAAATGAAGTCACATAAAGATGGAAAATACACAGAGAATATTGATACTGTATGCTATTATGCTCTCTTTGAATTGTTTGAATGCTGAGGAAGGAGAAACAGCTGCTAAAAGATATTTGCTTATAAATGCTGCTGAGCTAATCCAAGATAGGTATTTTGAAAATATCTTGACTTCAAAATTGAAGTCAAAAGGTATGTTACTTTGGAGAAGAGATTTTGCTTTTGTTTCCACAGGAAATGAGAGGCTATGGGTTCATTCTGAGTTAAGAAAAATCAGGTTTGTTCAAGGAAGACCACCTGAGAAATCTCTGGTAGGAGCAGTGGCCCGGATGTCTGAGTTCTACATCCAGAACAGGTTCAAGATTGCTGCCTGAGATGATCAAGACTCACAGGATACTCCAGTCAGGACTTGAGCATAACTCTAAATTTTCTTTAGGTCCCCATAAGATTATCAGTGCCCCCAACCAGCCGGAAGTAGCCTGGAATACTCCGCCCACATTCCCAAAAAAATGGACTATGGATATTTTCCTTTTTAAAAAAAAAAGAGGGAGAAGTGGTGTGGGAGAATTGTCTGTATTCTGATTTAAATCATGATTTAAATAAATGCTGATTGGCCATTAGCCAGGATATATAGGTGGGACAACCAGACAGGAAGTAGAGGCAGAGCAAGGAGAATAAGAGAATTCTGGGAAGCAGGAAGCTCTTTCCCCAGTCCTCCCCAGACCATGGAAGAAACAGGATGTGATCTGCCCCATTGAGAAAGGTACTGAGCCATGTGGCTAACAGATAAAAATAATAGGCTATATAAGTTATAAGAGCTAATACAAAGCCTGAGCTAATGGGCCAATCAGTTTATAACCTAATGCAGACTCTCTGTGTGATTTTTCTTTGGGGCTTGCCGGCTGTGGGGTACTAGGTGGGACAGAAACCCCAAAAAGCCGGCCCTCATGATGCAGAATGGTGCCCAACGTGGAAGCCCTCATGCTACAGGGAGGTGGTGCAGGAGAATTGTCTGTATTCTGTCAATCATGTTTTAAATAAATGCTGATTGGCCAGGCAGAAAGTATAGGTGGGAAAACCAGACAGGAAGTAAAGGTGGGGCCAGAAGAACAGGAGCATTCTGGGAAGAAGGAAGCAGAATATTGAAGATCTTATCACTGGTCTTATATCTTGAATCATCTGTCCCTGTATGTCAGTAGTGTTTGTTTTATGAAGCTAGGCATATTAGCATCTGGTGCATATATAATTGCTATTTTTTTCTGGGTGGACTGTTTCCTACTCGTTTCAAATCTTCTAATTTTGGTTTGAAATTTACTTTGTCTGAAATGATTGGCACTTCTGCTCGCATCCAGATTTTAGTTGGTGTTTTCTTCCAAGCCCGATAGCCTGAGTTGGATGGTGGACATACATCAGGTGGAAGAAAATAACCAACCCCTAAAGTTGTCCTCTGACCTCCACATGTGTGTACATGCACATTCACACATGAAACCAGCAATATCCTGATACCCAAACCAGAGAAAGACACAACGAAAACAAAAATCATAGACTAATCTCCCTGATGAACTTAGATGCCAAAAAAACCCCTCAATAAAATATTTGTGACCTGAATTCAAGGACAAACCAAGATGATCACTCACCATAAGCAAGTTGGCCTCATTCCAGAGAAATAGGGACCATCCAACATATGCAAATCAATAAGTGTAATACATCACCCAGTGAACTGAAGGACAGAAATCACAGAATCGACTCAGTAGGTACAGATAAAGGCCTTTGTCAAAACCCAACACCCTTTCATGATAAAGCCCCCAGGAGGCTAGGAAAGAAGAAAACATAGCAAAGGTATCTACCATGAAGTAAAGCCAACATCAAACTAAATGGAGGAAAAGCAGTTCCATTAAAAATTGTTTTGCTTTGTTTGTTGTTGTTGCTGTTCTGGGTTTTTTTCCCCTATTACTGTGGTTCTCTGCCAGTAATGTGGGTTTCTGACAGACAGATCTCCAGCCTTTCCTCACTGGTGTGAACTGAGCCAGTCACAGCTGCCTGGCCATGTTCATGACAACAAGCTCCGTGTGTGGAGGAGAAGATGCCAGACCCCATAGGAGTGAGAAGCTGGCATCAGTGACTGAGCTGCTCTAGGAAGTCTCCTCTCACACCAAAAGTGCTTTGTCGATATTCCTGTGAGGCTGCGAAGTGCCCAAGCTACTGGAGTATATCCTTTGGACACAGTGTGTACTAGGGTGGGTGGGGAAGCTATGGCATTGAGGGGTCCTCCTAGCCCTGGAAAGCTGGCCTCTGTCACCACGGTGAACCCACACTAAGCTGGTAACCATCCTCTGCCCCCTGCTTTTCAGAAGTCAGAAGCTGAGTTGGGATGGAAGAACCTTCTGCTGCCCCATGCAGTGAAGACTTTGCATCCCACCATACAAATTTATAGCTGTGAACTTGGGCCCAAGGCAGAATTTCCTGACTGCCCCCCGCACTGGCAATTAAAATTCAACATTATTTAATGATAAAACCACTGACGAAACTAAGAAGAGAAGATAATCCTTTTGTGTTGTTGCTTTGTTTTGTTTTGTTTTCGAGACAGGGTTTCTCTGTAGCTTTGGAGCCCGTCCTGGAACTCCCTCTGTAGACCAGGTTGGTCTTGAACTCACTGAGATCCACCTGCCTCTGTCTCCCAAGTGCTGGGATGAAAGGCGTGTGCCACCATTGCCCAGTGGGAAGAATCTTATCTTAAGATAGTAAAGGCTGCACATGACAAAACTGTAGCAAGTATCATGATGGATGGAGAAAACATGAAAGGAAGATAAAGGGGGAGGGGAAGAGAGAGCGAGAGCGAGCAAGAGAGAGAGAGAGAGAGAGAGAGAAACCACTCATGAGCCATTATCACTTCTCTAAATCCCATGTCAAATACTGTTGCATAAAGGATCACATTTCCAACACACACTTTCTGTAGGACACATTCAAAGAACACCACTGTTTTTCCGTTGGTGACTTCCCATGTGGCACAGTAATTACAGTTAATGAAGCATCTGTAGTAACTGCCTGGCTAATTTAGCTAGCGTTTGCATGGTGTGCTTCATCTGTTCCACTATCCCAAACTGAATCCTTCATAACATCAATTTGCCTTGCTTCTTAGGCTCCTCTTCACTGTGGCAGTTCCTCTGATGTCCTTGAGACCTTGAGACCTCTGTGGTGCCCTGGTTAGGGAAGTTGTCGGCTACTGCAATGCTGGAAGTTCTGTGGGGCTTTCTAATGCTCACACTGGTGCCGTGGGTGACTGAGGAAAGCTCCCTGAAGGTAAGTGCATTTTTATCCCATTGCAGCAAGGGTCGTATTGTCAACATGATTTCTAACTACCAACCCTTGACCTTGGTCATTGACTGAGCAGAACATGCCAGCCTTCCCTCCTGTACAATGACTATGCCTTTCTCTCTCCAATTGCCATACTACAAAACTTGAGAAGAAGTCACTCTGCCTATGTCAGGACTATGCTTCCATCCTTTGGGAGAGCAGAGTAATCTATGTCTATGCATTATTTGGAATTGAGAATTTTCTCATCTGTGCTCATCAGGGAGATTGGTCTGTGTCAGAGGTGTCCCTGAATGGAGGCCTACAGAGGTCATTGTGTGAAGCTGTGTGGTTGAAACCTGGATTGCCTTGGAGACCCCAAGATGTTGGAGATGCCAGAGTTGTGGGACACTTGCCAAAGAGAGCTACTAACAGGAAGTGGAACCAGTGCAAGAGAAAGAAGTGTGTTACAGTCAACAAAGCTGGAAGGAATTGGAGATCTGAAGAGCATTTTGACATCAGACATGGAGATGCAGAGTTAGGAGCTTGCTATTCTGGTTTTTGGTCTTGCTTTGGTCCAGTATTTCCTTGCTATGCTCCCTTCCCTATGTTTTGGAATGGCAATGTATATATTGTGGCACTATATATTGAAAGTATGTGATCTGCTCTTTTATTTTGATTTTTATAGGTGATTGCAGTAAAGGGATTGCATGAATCTGAGAACAAACTTTGAACTTTTAAACATTGCTAAGATTAGGACTATGATAGACTAGGGGACTTTTGAAGTTGGACTGAATGCATTTTTGCATTACGAAATGGCCGTAAGTCTTGGGGGGGGGGGCAGGGAGTGGAATGTGGTTGTTTGAAAGAAAATGCCCCCCAAAGGATGTGGCACCATTAGGAAGTCTGGCCTTGTGTGGTCTTGTTGGGAGGAAGTGTGTCGCTTGCGGGGCGGGCTTTGAGGTCTCATATACGCTCAAGCCACACCCAGTGAGACAGACACTTCTTGTTGCCTGCACAAGGCAGAGCTCTCAGCTACCTCTCCAGCAGCATGCCTGCCTGCCCACTGCCCTGTCCCGGCACGATGATAATGAACTAAACCTCTGAACTGTAAGCCACCCCATTAAAGGTTTTCCCTATAAAAGTTGCCATCGTCATGGTGTCTCTTCACAGCAATGGAAACCCTAACTAAGCCAATCAAGTTGTCAAACTGCCTTGAAAATAAGTTAGTGTAAATCCATTGATTGGGGGCTGCTCCCAACCTTGGTCAGAGGAGCTGCTTATTGCGGTGAGGAGCGATTAACACCGAGATGCTTGACTGTTTAATTAACACCGAGATGCTTGACTGTTTAAACACCGATAACAGGTGACTGTAAGCGAACATACCATAAAGGCTGGCAGAAAGATGGAAAGAGCAGAAGACGGGGGAAAATCCTGTGACATGGCTGCTGCCACAAACAACCACAGCAGCGGGGCTGCCTAAAGCAAACCTGCACGTGGATCCAGCATGGGTTTGGGGAAGGTGCTCCCAAGCCCCTCCCCTAGCTGAGGAGCTATTGGCAGTTGATGGCTACTAGAGGGTGGAGAATCATTTTTCATTAGGAGTGTGGCCACTGGAAAGCTGTCCCCCGGTTGGTGACCTCACACCTGCGCACATATGGACGACATTAGCTGCAGTCGTGGGTTAAAAATAAATAATTATAAAACAAAGACAGGAAGTTGGGAGTGAGGCCCAACGGGAGAGGTTTCTGGGGAGCATTAGAGGGGACCGGTGAGGGCGGATATGAACAAGGTACCGTGTATAGATGTAAGCAATTTTCAAGGAAAAAATAAAAATAAAAATTCTCTCTGGGGCCAATGTGCCTTTTCAACCCAAGCTTTTACAGACCCATGAATGAGCTTTATGGATTCTGTCACCTCCTGTTTTGCAATGACTAAATATTTTCAATTCTTTCTAAATAATAACGAGCACATATTAGCTTGTCGGATTTGCCAGTGATGACGGTTTTCAGGAAAAATATTACAAGACTTTGAGGATGTTTATTATTTGAACAAGATGTCAAAACAATTACTTTTCGCCTTATTGGTAATTCCTGAGTTTGAATGTCCTGTTACTAGACGACAAATGTGGAGAACCCTGCTCCAAACAACCATATTTTGGTGGAACCAGTTCTGCCAAACTCTCACTTGCTACTGCCAGCAGTGTAAACTCTGCAAGAAAAAACCAGCACAGAGTGAGGGCGGCAGCAGCATTTTCTTTTGTTTTCGTTTTGGGAACACGAATTTAACTATGATTTTCAGACATTTCCAGAGCAAGGAAACTGCTAATTTGGAGGCATAAACCTAGTATTTAGTAACACGAGCTATGCAATATACAAATAGGCCAGAAATATATCTTCCATCTTGCATCAAGACTGTGAAAGGAGCCCCCCCGACCCCACGAGAGAGAAACACCAAGTGCCAGGAGTCCAGTTAGAATTCCCAAAGGAGAGTCAAGACCCGAGGAAGTTGAAACTTCCAGATGGCCTCTTCATGCCACGCAAAGAGAAAAAGCAACAACAGGGCATCTGACTAAGCAGAAGAATATTATTGTCAAAGAAATGATTATTGCAGACCTGAGTATTAAATATTCAATAAAAGAACCAGTTAAAAGATGGGACTAATGCTCAGCAGTAGGTGGAGCATGCCCCTAATTCCAGCACTCAGGAGTCAGAGGTAGGTGGATCTCTGAGTTTGAGGCTAGCCTGGTTTACAGAGTGAGTTCTAGGACAGCCAGGGAGATTTTCCCAACTGCATTGGAAAAAGAGACAAAGATGAGGCTGTTCTCACTTGACAACTGAGAAGTCGTCTCCAGGTGTTGTAGGTGAGCCACAGAGTAACCCAGGCCTTTGAGTTTCTTTCCCTGAAATATTTTTACTGCAGTGTCCTTTTTTTTTCTTTAGTTGGATATAAAATTAAGGTTCTGAGCACAGTTCATTAAAATATGAGTGAGAGCCAGAAATAAGGCTAACTGGGTGATAGTGCTTGCCACTAAACCTGGTGACCTGAGTTCAATCCCTGGGACCCACTTAATAGGATAGAACCAACTCCCATAAGCTTTCCTCTAACTTCCAAACACGCGCAACAGCATACACACAAGTGAATGCACACACAAACACAAAAACCAATAACTAAAAATATTAAAATATAAGTTAGTATCTATGTATGTATGTATTCTATGCCTTTCTCCAAAACCATTAAGAATTATTGCGCATTTTTCTGGTGGCTAAGGATGTTGAGCATTTAGTCTTTCACTCATTTTAGATTCCTCTGTTGAGAGTTCTCTGTTGAGGTCTATACCCCATTTTTTTTATTTGATTATATGTTCTTTTGATGAGAAATTTTTTGAGTTCTTTCTTTATTTTGAGGATCAGCCCTCTGTCCAGTGTGGGGTTGGTGAAGATTTTTCCCCTTCTGTAGGCTGTCGTTTTGTCTTGTTGACTGTGACCTTTGCTTTACAGAAGTTTCTCAGTTTCAGGAGGTCCAATTTATTAATTGTTTCTCTCAGTGTCTGTGCTACTGGGGCTATATTTAGGAAGTGATCTCCTGTGCCAATGCATTCAAATGTATTTCCCACTTTCTCTTCTATGAGGTTCAGTATGGTTGGTTTTATGTTGAGGTCTTTGACCCATTTGGACTTGAGTTTTGTGCATGACAATAGATAAGGATCTATTTTCATTCTTCTACATGTTGATATCAGAGAAATGCAAATCAAAGCAACTCTGAGATTCCATCTTACACCTGTAAGAATGGCCAAGATCAAAAACACTGATGACAGCTTATGCTAGAGAGGAGGTGGGGTAAAAGGAACACTCCTGCATTGCTGGTAGGAGTACAAACTGGTACAGCCACTTTGGATTTCAGTATGGCTATTTCTCAGAAAAATAGGAAACAACCTACCTCAAGACCCAGCAATACTGCTTTTGGGTACATATCCAAAGGATGCTCAATCGTGCCACAAGGACATGTGCTCAGTTATATTCATGGCAGCATTGTTTGTCATATCCAGAACCTGGAAACAACCTAAATGCCCCTCGACTGAAGAATGGATAAAGAAGATGTAGTACATTTACACTATGGAGTACTACACAGCAGAAAAAAATGACATCTTAAAATTTGTGGGCAAATGGATGGATGTAGAAAACATTATATTGAGTGAGGTAACCCAGACCCAGAAAGACAAATATCATATGTACTCCCTCATAAGTTGGCTTTTAGATATAAAGCAAAAAAATAAAACCAGCCTACAATTCACAATCCCAGAGAACCTAGACAACAAAGAGGACCCTAAGAGAGACATACATGGATCTAATCTACATGGGAAGTAGAAAAAGACAAGATCTCCTGAGTAAATTGGGAGCATGGGGACCATGGGAAAGGGTAGAAGGGGAGGGCAGAAGGAGGGAGGGGAGCAGAGAAAAATGTATAGCTTAATAAAAACAATTAAAAATCATGAAAAAAAGAATCATTGTACCTTCTCTGTGCCCTGCTTATAAGCAGGGTCATGTGACTAGTTTTAAGCAAGAGAATATTGAATTGATAATTAAAGTGATATATGAAAATAAGGCCATTGTGCTCAAGCATCTACATGTTAAGATGGTGATAACAATCTTAGAGGAACATTGCCTGGAAGAGAATTGCTTTAGACGGTTGTCTGATCCGTGCTGGAACTGACTCTACTCGAGCATTGTGCACAGGCATTTGTCTGATCAACACAGAGTGACATAGCTGTGTTACATTAACATTAACTCAGTTAACATGACTGCCAGGTACATTTCTCATTCCTGCTAGCCTTCTGTTGGGTATAATCTCACACAGAGATTCCTGGCTATCAGAATCCACTATGACTAGGACAGAATCTATTTCAAGGACTTCTAATTTCATCAGCAAACAACAGAACATACCTAATGGGAGTTGAAGACATTTTAAAATGTTGGTTTTAGAAAAAATAGTGGTACCTCTATGGGCAACTTGTGTCTAACTCCTAATAATGCTATCTTATTGGCCAACTCATAAATAATTTCCAATACATTAGGATTTCATGCTTGGTGAGCTTGTTCAATACTCACTCAGCAACCACAGTTCAAGGCCTGGTCACTGACATTAAGTTCCCAGAAGAAAGAACAGCAGCAAGAGAAATGTGAGAAAGTTTTGTTCATTTGAACGAGAGTTCAGAAAGACCTGGAAGCCAAGCAGAGAGGTCCTCATGTGCAGGGCTGTGAACCTGGACTTGCCTCTCTAAGCAAAGAGAACAGCTAAGCATTTTCTTTTTAGGGTCATAGGGTACAATTTACATAAAACAGCCACAAAACCCTAATCTGACAGCTGTGCGTGAAACAGCTGGAGGTGGAGCAGGAGCCCCACGGAAAAGTCCCATGAGACTTGACTGAGGGGTGAGGAAGAAGTCAAGAGTAGAGGGAACTTGGGAAGATCATTGTGGAACAGAAACTCAGAATTGGTGTGTGGTCCACCTCGGGCGACATGTGAAAAGAAGCAAAGATCCCCATGAGGGCCAAAGGCACACAGGAAAAGAATCAATTTGGGGACGGGGGAGAAATAACTGCGTTCGGCTTTACGTCTTATCAAGTCACTAGATATATAATTTAGAGCTGAATCTCAAACTAGAAAGTTTCCTTTAGAGATGTCTGCATGGTGTCCTGAGAAATGTTGTGGGCTAGTTTTCTTTCTTCTTGAAGTTCTTTCTCATTTTGATTACCACAAAGGCCTGAGTTTGAATGGCAGCATCTTTTAGGGCCATTCTAGCCACCCCAGATGCCTCAGTGGCCTCCCCAAGTATCTTGGGGAGCTCAACCACAGTCGTGCCTCTCAATCGGATTACAAGTCCCTGAAAGTTGAAACAACACAGGCTTCCATATCTGCTTCATGGCATCCTGATCGTGCGATGAATATATCCAAATGGAGAGGGAAAGCAGTGCTCTGGAGGGCAGGGATTTACTATTCTCCCTATTTGTACTATGCATACTTATGCCTGTTCAAATCCATGTAACTTTTAACAAATAAACTTAAGCACTATTAAACCAATTTTATCACGTATAATTTGTTCCAGTTACTGAAAAAAAAGTCACGTAAAGTAACATAACAGACCAATGAACATAAGCGGTCTCTGCCTTGTTGACTAAAGTCCACCATTAACTCCATGCACGCATTTCAACCATGCAAAGTAAAGAATGGCTATTAAAGAAAAGATTTACATGGTCGGGCACATCTATAATCCCAACACTTGACGGGATGAGGCAAGAGGATTCCAAGTTCGATGCCTGTTTGAGCTACATAGAGAGTCCGTGTCTCAAAATCCAAAATGGTGATGCTGAGGAGGAGGAGGAGCAGGAAGAGGCAGAAGGAGAAGAAGAAAAGAAAGACGAAACTGCATATGGCAAGATGAATATGGCGAGAACATCCCTTGAAATCTCAGCAGTACCAGAAACGAAGTCTTTTCCCACTGCAGACTTTGGTCTTCCCATATTAACTTTGGAAAATTTATGTATTACCCAAGAGATCATCTGAAGAGGTTCTCATGCAATTTGACACTTGGGGGAGATAAGTTTGTCTTCCCTCTCCTCAACTCTAAAACTGAAAGACAAATATGAAATGATCGATCTGAATATCTGTCCAAAGCAAAGACGCCCCAGGACCCGGTGCTAGCCTTATGAAACAGAGCTCAGGTTTGCCACTGCTTTCCAGAACCATCCCGAACTGGGCTCAGTCCATTTCTAAATTTACTGAGAAGAGCCCCAGGCCTGAGAGACAATCCCAAATGTATAATGTAGCATTTCAAATTACTTCCAATTGAGATGTGGTGTTTTTCTAGACTTCTCTTTTCCCTTCCCACCCTCTTTTCTCCAACCCATAGGCATTCCATTTTTTAATTAAAAAGAAATAAATTCCTGTCTTAATTTAATTACACAACTAGCATGAAAATGAATTCAATGAGTAAAATTGTCATGGAGTAAATGATAGGATTCCTTGTTCCCCGAGCTTTCTGTCTAAAATTAGATTGCCTTCCAGGATTTACTGGAGTTATTAAGTGAACATCCTTTGGCGATGAAGCAGTGAGCTTTGGAAGGACAGCTCTCCAGAGTACAGGCTAAAGTGGTCTGTGATGGACGACTCTGATCGACTCCAGGGACCTTGCCCTTTCAATGCTAAAGTCTGCACTTTGTTCACCAGACGAAGATGCTCGACAGGGATACACGGTTCAAGACCCACACTTGGAGATGGATGAGCATAAGGACACAGAGTACCTTGCTTCTGCCATGCAAACATGATGAATTACAGTGTATTAAGGAAGTGTTGACACGTGTGGGAATAAGCTCTTGACAGGCTTGCCAGTAATTAAGGCCCATTGTATGTAAAGTCTCTAGAAAACATTGCAGTCTGGGTCTTTCTTTGGGTCTTCTGCCAAGTGGTATTATTCATAAGCTCCATGGAAAATACTTGTATCTACAAAATCTTTGTGGCTCACTGGGTGCCAAGGGCGAGAAGGAAGAGAGACTAAATTTTATGAAACATTAAATGATCCTTGGCTAGACAGGTACAGTAATGATTCTACTGCTGCCCCAGAGGGTGATGTGTATCTAAAGATAAACCATATGAAACACACAGAGACATACGTGGGCCTGGGGGACCTCTAGGGAAGGCAGAAAAACTGCAATTCTCACTCCTTCCCTTACAATGTATCTTCACACCCCACCTTGAAAAGGGAGCAGGATTTTGTGTCAATATTCCTTAAGACTACCTAGTTCCTCACCCATGGCTGCTGCCAAGAAACCAGGCTTCTTGTTTGTGATAGTAACTAAGAGGACCTGGGGCTGACAAGCCCAACACACACAGCTGAACTTCAGAGCAGAGCCAGCAGCTGCCTTCATCTAGAATCTTCCCACTTGGCTCCTGACCATCTCCACAACATCATTCCCTGAGCCAGCACAGCCCCAGGACCCAGCTCCCAGCCAGGAGGAGCCCAGGACCCAGCTCCCAGCCAGGAGGAACCTCAGAAAAGATAAATCTGAGTCACCCCTCCTGCTGTCCAACAAGATATATGACATCCATGAGTTGCAAGTGCAATGCTACATGTTGCTCTGGCAGTTTTCAACCATATTTTCCTAATAAATTGTTTTATTGAGTGATAAGAAATAGAATTGACAAGCAGGCCAGGTGCAACGTAAATTCCTGGAATTGTGCAGCATGAGGAACCAAACTAAACCTCTTGTTCCCTACGAGTTCATGTAAACACCAGTCTCACACTGAGTAATTTTCACTGAGAGCTATTATTCCAAATTACACCTCAGAGAAGGACACATTCAGTCTGGACACCTGGCTGACAACAGTGACACAGAACCTCTGCCACAACACATAAAGGGCCCAAACCAGACAGTTGTAAATTGCATTTTCATTAGCCTCGAGTTCTCCTGCCAGAGCACTTGACCACTACATCCTTAGCTGCTAAAAGGTGCCCATTGTCAGAACTTCCAAAGAGCCTCAGCAAGCCTCTGGGCCATGGCTCTGAGCACAGCTTCATAGGAGATCAGGCTGGGAGCTTCAAATATGTGTATCAGTGTCCAGGTGCATGAGTCACTTCTCTCGTTGCTATTAAAAGGAAGGAAGGAAGG
>PVIU01013286.1:0-56624 GCA_004026605.1 Ondatra zibethicus | reverse complement strand
GAATGGCCAAAAGATACTTAAGGTCATGTTCAACTTCCTTAGCAATCAGGGAAATGCAGATCAAAACAACTTTGAGATACCATCTTACACCTGTCAGAATGGCCAAAATCAAAAACACCAATGATTCCCTATGCTGGAGAGGATGTGGAGTAAGGGGAACTCTCATCCATTGCTGGTGGGAATGCAAACTTGTGCAACCCCTTTGGAAATCAGTGTGGCGGTTTCTCAGGAAATTGGGAATCAACCTACCTCAGGATCCAGCAATACCACTCTTGGGAATATACCCAAGAGAAGTCCAATCATACTACAAAAGCATTGGTGTTCCACTTTGTATCTGGGTTGTTCATTTAGAAAGAGAGCCCATACATTATGTATGGTTGATTTATCTCTTGTTGGGAGTTTGTCTGTCTGTCTGGTGATCCTCTTGTAGACAGACTTCTTGTATGTTCTATCTAAAGGTTTCTATCTTAAATACAGCTTGCTCTGGGTTATGGAGTCTCTCCTGTAGATGTTTTGGGCAGGTCTTGAGTGTGTGCTAGTGGTGAGAAGTCTTACAATGATGGGTGTCAAGTATAAGGACTTGAGGCACCAACAACCATAAAAGGCGGGATAGAAAGATGGGGAATATGTGGGAGATGGGAGAAGGGAAAAGAGGTGCCTGCCTGGAACCCCATTAAAGCCTCTTGACAGCCTCAGAGCAAAGACTCCAGCACAATTAACAATTGCTCAAGGCCTCTCCCTTCCCATTGCAGTTTTCTGGGACTCTCACCAGGAACCCATTTACGGTGAAAGGAGTGTGCAGCCCCCGTGGCCTCTGGTTTCATCCACTGCAGCCCCATCCACGGCAGGGCCGCAGCCACTCATCCCTCCTATCAGATGAGAGAAAAGGGGAAGGGAGTTTCTTAGCAACTTTTAAGATGTAACTTGAGAACCACAAAAAACATCACACATGGCTACAGCTAAGACATTCATTGCTTCCCTTCTAGTGTAGGAAGTTCTTCTGTACTTGTGTTGCTTTCATTGGTGAATAAAGAAAACTGCCTTGGCCTTTTGATAGGGCAGAAATCAGGTAGGCAGAGTAGACAGAATGGAATGCTGGGAAGAAGGTATTGTGGCAAAGGGGTTCCACGCTCCTCCTCACTACAAATTGGCTGCCCAACATGGCCAACTAACTCCACGTAAAACCTGAGAGGGCTTTAAAGAAAATTCTAGACACAAATATAGAGTTTAACACAGCTTCTTGCTGTTTTCTGGCGGCTTGCGCAGCTGCTTTAAGAGAGATTTTCCTGATTAGGCTGTAACAAAAAAAAAGCCGCACGGTTTTAAAACACAGCTTCCTAGGCTGTGCCGCCATTGCAAACTCCAGCTATAAAGCATTTTAATGACATTTGTGGGACCCGGGTGTTTTTGTGCCCACTAGGGTTGGGAGGAAACTGGCTGAAAAAGAATACAGAGTTTAACAGAGTTTTTGCTGTTTGCTGGTACTGTGCCACACAAAGTTTTTCCTCACTCAGCAGCGGCAACAATAAAAAAGCCACAGCGATTTTAAAATGCCGGCTTTCTGGGCTATGCTGCCAGCGCCATCTCTGGCTCCTGCTGGAGACAGAGCATTTGGACAGGGTTTGTGAATAAAGTGCTACAGCTTGCTTGATGGCAATGTGGACTGCTCTGTGCCTGGAACTGTGCTTGGCTCAGGGGCACCAAATGGCTCTGAGGCAGTAGCGGCTCAGCCATGCTGAACTGTGCTGATCTCAGGCAGGAACTAGCGTAATTATCATAATAACAGCGCAGTTAAGGTTTACACTGGGCAGGAAACAGGTGGTACCGTATTACTCCTATGTGGTGCAACCTAACTTTTTAAGAACTGCTTAGCATTTTAAGAAGTACTCCTGGATAGTAAAGAATTACAGATTCACAATAGGACAGATTCAGACATAAAAGACCTCTAAATGGGTCACACTGTTGAATAAAGGTACGTAGTAGGCTTAAAAGAGAAAAGAAATAAAGAGTATAGAGAGATGCTTTTTAAAAAAGGGGGGTAAAGTCTTTAAAGAGACAGAGTACAGATAGTCATAGATTAAAAAAACTAAGCCATGCAAAAAGGGAAAATTCACAGAATGTCTGGATTATGTATTTTATTGTGTTTTCTTTAAATTTTTTGACTGTGAAGGAGCTAAGTACAGAGAGACATTTCATAGTATGGGCTAAGTTAATCCAGCATGTTAGTTAGATTTTCTAAATATATAGAAATATATTTCAGTTAAATAGCCATTCTTCATATCTTTCAAAGACTACAGAATATGGCATTTTAAATGTTTTAATAACTTAGGACTTTTCATGACAATGAGACACGTCTGCTCCTGGCAGCACCAATCTACTTCAAGAGGAAGATGGGCACTGAAGAGGCCCCGTAGCCATTTAGACAAGAAACTGCTCTTGCCTGGACTATTGCATAAACTGAACACAAACAATCCACAGAGAGAGGACTGCTGAACTTGCTTAAAGGTGAGATGGTCCTTCGGGGTTCCTGTTTCATGAAAGAGTCTGCAAGACATTCCACAGGAAAGTGACTGAACTGTCTTTAAATTTTCCTGCTTTATGAAAATTTAAAGTCTGCTGGATACTATGGGCCTGTAGGCTGAAGATGGATGTCCCAACGGTACAGAGGAACTTTGGGTGACTGTCCAGGCAGCGAGATGTCTCTGTCATTTCTAGAGTTTTGGAAGTTGCTTATTTCTTGTTTACTCAGGTAATATTATATCCTTCTGGAGTCTTTGATGGAGTTGAAGAATGGATAACTATAGATATAGTTTTCCTCAGTTATGATAAAAGATAAAGTAAATATAAATATTGTAAATGTAAGTCTTACTTGGTAACCGTTTTGTTATATGTAATTTTACAATGTTAAAGTGAAAGCCTTTCTTTTTTGTTTAAACAGAAAAAAGGAAAATGGTGTAGGAGGTTCTTCTGTATTTGTGTTGTTTTCATTGGTGAATAAAGAAAACTGCCTTGGCCTTTTGATAGGGCAGAAATCAGGTAGGCGGAGTAAACAGAACATAATGCTAGGAGATAGAAGGCAATGTGGCAGACGCCATGGTTCTCCTGCCCGAGACTGACGCTGGTTAGAAGCTTTCCCGGTAAGCCACGACCTCGTGGTGAACACAGATTAATAGAAATGGGTTAGATCAAGAGTGAGAGTTGGCCAAGAAGAGGCTACATATAATGGGCCAGGCAGTAATTTAATTAATACAATTTCTGTATGGTTATTTCAGGGTTTAAGCTAGCCAGGTATCCTGGAGCCGGGCAGGACGGAACAAAGGGGCCCTGCGCTCCTCTTACTACACCCTTCTTTTGGAGACTGGAGACGCCTGTGCCCACACCCCCACTTGAGCATCCTTTACTTTCTTCCAAGTGCCTCTCTTCCTCCTTTACCCTCACTCTTAAACCCATATTAAAATACCTTTAACAAAACCTCCAACCCTGCTTTACCATAACCTGGCTATTCCAGAAATCCTTTTCCTTCTCAACACTATGAATGCTAATTTGTCCTGAGTCAATGTCCCTAAGAGTCCCAGGGGAAGAGAGACAGACTACTCAGGCTGCAGAGGGTGCCAGTGTCAAGAGCTGTCCCCTCATCTCTGAGAATAATGCCTATAATCACCTCCAATGAAAAGCAGAAATTAAGCCCCCAATTTAGACCCACTAAATTCCCACCCCATAGGGTCCCAAAATCTTTCCCCAAAGGCAGTGACATTGAATTTCTCTTCCTACACTGGTGTGGAGAAGGCTGTCACACTGAGGCTGCTGTCTTTACTCATCCTGGTACTTCTCAGACAAACTCTCCAGGAGAGCAGAGCCCACCAAGGCTTTTGGTCAAAGGTGAGTCTCCTTTAGACCCCTTCTCATGTACTTATAAAAACAAATAAAGGAAACTCCTTGATGCGCATCCTCCATGGTATAATTTTAGTAAAACTTGAGCCTATTTGTCAACCTGAACAGTGACACCCTTACAAACTACTGCTTTGAGCTGTAGTTTGACTTATATTGTTATGGGTGTATTCCTATATCTTTTTTGAGAAGCTACAGGTGCAATTTTGTGGTGATATAAGTTTGTGATCTAACAAATAAAGCTTGCCTGAAGATCAGAGTGTGGAGCTAGCCACGCTAGTTAGCCATAGAGGCCAGGTAGTAGTGGCACACACCTTTAATCCCAGGACTCAGGCAGATGGATCTCTCTGAGTTCAAGGCTACCCTGGGCTATGGAAGATTGAATCTGTCTAAAAGAGAAACAGAGCTCACACAAAGATGATTCCAGCATTTGGGATCCCACATCTTTAATCCCAGCACTAGGGAGGTGGAGACAGGAGTGATATGGCTGGGTGGAGAGAGGAATATAAGGCAGGAGGAAACAGGAGCTCAGAGCATTTAGTCTGAGTATTCAGTCTGAGGATTCGTAGAGACCAGATCTGCCCCCTTCAATCCGAGCATTGGAATAGGTAAGAACTCTCTAGTAGATGACTGCTTCTCTGATCTTTCAGCTTTCACCCCTGATATCTGACTCTGGGTTTTTATTATTAAGACCAATTAGAATTCGTGCTACACAATTTCAATTTCTATCATCATAACAGGCATGGCGGCTCACATCTGTAATCCCAGCCCTTGAAAGGTAAAGGTAGAGGTTTAAGACCATTTGTCCCTCAAACAAATAGAAAACACCACATGGCACAACATGTAAACTGAGTCATAGCCTCCATGTGCTAAATCCTTAATAACTGTAGTTAGTAAGTCACACCGACACTGGTTCATCGTCAAAATTAATACGACAGGATTGCATTAGTACATGCCAATCATAAGGAATCCAGAGAGCAGGGGAAGTAATAGAATTAGCACATACCTTCTGCTTATAATTTTTAATAAACTTAGAACATCTTTGAAAATAAAATTATAGTCACATTGAAATGCTTAAACCAACAGCTCCTTCAGCTGGACTAGCACTGAGCAGCCAATACTGTCACCTCAGGAAATCTGCTAACCCCACTGTCCTTTAGACATGAAACTTAAAACGTCAAAACATCCTTCAAGGCATAAAAGAGATTTCAATAGAACTTTTTTCTGTCATTTTTTGGTAGCTCTGGAAGAAAATTTTGTTGCTAGTTTGAAAAATGTTTATAAGTGAATGTGTGTGTGTGTGTGTGTGTGTGTGTGTGTGTGTGTGTGTGTGTGTATGTATGTATTCCTGTTGTTATGCCCAGTCCATGGGGACCCCAAAAGACCATTTCAGGAGACCGGCTCACCGAAATGCAAAAGCAAGGTTTATTGTGAGCACAAGCCAGCAGGGGCCTCATCAGTGCAGCAGCAAGAGGAGGCTCCTCACCCTTCTAAAGGACACTATTTAAAGGCAAAACCCAGAAAAGTTACATTAGCAGGGTGTGGGGTAACAGGTTGAATCCTGATTGGCTGACATCTAGCTAGGGGTGTCCTGGTGAAAAGTGATGGGTGTGTGCTGGCAGGTGATCCTGTCTACAATGATTGGAATGTTAGGAATTTCCTTTAGGTGGACTGTTCCTGGATGGTGCCTGGGTAGTCTCAGTTTGTGGTCTTTCTCAGAACCAGGTATTGCCTCAGGGTAAACTACTGAGACTGAGGCCTCTATTGAGTTTGTCATGGCTGGGTCCTATACCGTGAGAAAAATCCACAAGCAACAATAATTATTTCTGGTGGAAACACTAGACATTAATAGCATGGCAAACGTTGTGTAAACTTTTATACTGGGCAAAAATATCCTCTGGAACCTTAGGAATATCACACAGCTCAGGCAATGACAGTAGTCTCCAGGAGCAATGCACTCTCAAACTTGTACATTAACAAACGTGCAAATAGAAGCACTTCACATTCCCAGATAAAAACCTGAGACAAATGACTCTGAGCAGCTAGGTAGGGGCTTGAATCACAATCCTTAACCCAGCTGCGCCTTTTTCACAAAGACGCTCTAAGGACGTACATTTGCCCATTGTCCAATTACAAGTAATTAAAAAGACAGGGTACATGTACCTTTCTCCCCTTCCCTTCCTCATGGGAGAGTGGTAAAGTAAGAATGAGACACGCATTACTAATAAGCTAATCTCCTGAAAACAGACCCCATCTCCCTGACTTGTCCCTCTGGGTCTGAGTTCTAGCAGTGCACGCTTCTGCCAGTTAACTGGTCCTTACTGGTTTCCCTTGAGACATCCCAGAGTTCTGTTGTCAGCTGCTCAGTGCAAATGGAAAATCATGGGTGGACTATTTTTCTTTACTATGATCATGAACCCAGTCCTGTTTATAGCTAAATGGCAGGAAAATCCATTTACAGATTCTCTATCATTTCCAAAATTTTAACTCCAGTTCCAGAGGACCTAACACCCTCTTCTGGCTTCCTTAGGAGCTCCATGTCTGTGATGCACTTAGACACTGGCAAAACGTCCATACAAACAAAATAAAAGTAAATAAAAGGGCTGGGATGTATGCAACCTAGCATGTGCAAGGCCCTGGGACGATCACATGGATGACCTAAAGTGTCATCATAATGTATTAGGTTTTGTATATAACTCTTAACAGAATCTTCTAAAGTTTAACAATGTACACGGGGTGGTGGTGCATGCCTTTAATCCCAGCACTCGGGAGGCAGAGGCAGGCAGATCTCTCTGAGTTCAAGGTCAGCCTGGTCTGAGAGAGTTCAGGACAGCCAGGTCTACACAAAGAAATCCTGTTTTGAAACGCCCCCAAAAAAGTAAAGAAAAAAAACTATTTGTTACTTATCTCTTACTGTGATAAAACAAAACAACAACAACAACAAAACGCCGTGACCAAGGCCAATTACTGAAGAAAGGGTTTATTGGCCGTGCAGGTCCAGAGGGTTAGCGCCCATGACGTCAGAGCCGCAGACTCCACAGCAGCAGCTAGAGCCCCAGATTCCCACCCTGAACCTTGAGCACAAATAGAATGATGGGAAGTAGGCCGCACCCTTGTGCATTAGAGCCCGCCTCCAGTGACATACTTCCCCCATCAAGGCCACGCCCCCATGCCTATCGAACCGCCCACCATCTGGCTTCCACAGGTAGACTGTGCTGGCAGGTAGGTGAGAGACCTTCCATTCAAGCACCTACACCACTCTGCCATGCACAACCGAGCTCTTCAGAGAATTGTTAGAGAGGAACAAGAGGAAAACAAAAGTCACAGAAAGGCAATGTGAGTCCGCTATGGGCAGACGTCACTGGGTTGTGGCACTTAGAATGAAAAGGAACTTGAAGATCAGAGAGGTTGCTCTGTTCACGTGTGTCTGCTTAATCATAGTGGAGTGGGGGAGGGGGATGGACAGAGGCTCAACTTCTGAATTCTCCAAATTGAACACTTCCTGGAGACGGTCTCTTTATCTATCATCTATCTATGTATCTATATCAATCTTTCTCTGTCTGTCTCTCTCTGAAATTTAGACAAATAGGAGAAAGTACCTTAGACCAAAATTAATTAATTAACGGGGGGGGGGAGTGGCTGCTGGAGAGACAGCTCAGGGGTTAAAAGCACTTGCTGCTCGTATAGAGAACCTACTCTGAATCTCCAGCACCCTCACGGCAGCTCACCCAGAGGACCCAAATCCCTCATCTGGTCTCCTCAGGCACAGACACAGGTGGTATTTAGACATACGTGCTGGCAAAGCACACACATATAGCAAGGGCCACAGTGGCAATCACCTTGGCTGAAAAGAAAAAGACACATGGCGGTTCCTGTTGACGGTATTCAGCCAAACATGAGCAATGCCAAAACCACACAACCGAGCCAAAACTGTAAGAGGAGCACAGCTTAAAGGGCCCCTGTGTAATGGTCTGCTCTGTCCCCTTTAAGAGACAAGCCATGCCCATTCCCTCTCTGTCCCCCAAGGCAAGCTGATCTTCAGTTTCCAGCCTGAGTCCCTTCCTTTTCTATCTCTCCCCCAAGAGGCAGCTTCTGCCTCTCCCCACTTTTCCCCTGCCCCCTTCTGTTTCTCTCTCTCTCTCTTTCCTCTTCTTCCTTCTCCCCTTCCCTTCCATAACCACTAAATAAATATCCAACCTCACTCTGCATGGCCTGCCTATCCATCTGTCTCTCGCCGGCGCATGGCTTCCTACCAGGAACCAGCTGCCTTTGGAGACCTGCAGCGTGGTCTCGTGGTGTGCCCATCTGTCTGTCTCTCTTCGTGGGGCTCACTACCCCTTGTGGCCCACTGCAGCCACTTGGAGAACTGCACCTGGGACTGGCTGCTCTTGGACCCGCTGCCCACTGCCTGCCCCCACTTGGGGACCTGCAGTGTGGTCTCATGGCCTGCTGTCCACTGCAGCCACTCTGGAACCTGCAGCATTTTACTTAATCCATTTCACCGTGTCTCCTCCACTGACGGTCGGTCAGCCCCAAAGTCCCCTGTGGAGGTTCCCATCTGAAGTGTAAGAGAAGCTGTCCTGCTTTGCTTTTCTGTTTCTATGTCAGAACACTGACCAAAAGCAACTTGGGGAGGGAAGCTTGTCTTGCACAGTCTTATCACAGTCCATGACTGAGTGAAGTCGGGGAAGGACTCAAGCAGGAGCAGAGGCAAGAACCATGGAGGAGCGTGGGTCTTTGGCTTGCTCAGGTTGCTTCCATATACAACCCAGAACCTTCTGCCCAGAACTGGCACCGCCCATACCAGCCACCAATCAAGAAAAGACCAAACAGACATGCCTACCAGCCAATCCAATGGAGGCAACGTCTCAACCTAGGTTTCCTTCTTCCTAGGTGACTCTAGTTTTGTCAAGGTGACATACAACTAACCAGGACCCGAGCAGAGCACTCTGAGAGGCTTACGGCAGAAGGCAAAACCTAAAGAGGAAAATGAGAGGAGACCTGGGGATTTGACCCCAGGGCCAAAATGGGCAACTGAGTAATACCACCATGCCGTGTGGAAGGACGACACCTAAGGGAGGGTAGGTGTTTTGCGGTTTGAAAATGTCCAGCCATCGCTGGATGTAGGTCTATTCCGTTAGATAGTGGGAAGGATTTACAAAGCTTGAAACACTTTAACCATGAGTATGGTGTCCATAACGCCTGATGGGCCCCCTTGCACCTACTGTGCTGCTGATAGTTAAAGGGAGGGGCGGAGGTCCTCCTGCCTGCTCACTCAGATGCAGCCTGCCTGGTGTGAGGAACCCCACTGAACGGCAGGAGGACATGGCACGAAGGTCTGCGGGGAGACAAACTCACTTGCAGCTCAACAGGTGGCTCTGTGGGTGGGTATCTTTGTAAAGAATTGTGCTTGCCTCACAAGCACAAGGACCTCAGTTTGATCCCCAGAGCCCACCTAAAAAGCCAGGTATGGTGACTGGAGAGATGGCTCAGAGCTTAAGAGCAGGTCCTGCTCTTGGAGGAGACCCGAGTTCAGTTCCCAGCCTCTATCTTGGGCAGCTCACAATTACCTATAATTCTAAGTCCAGAATGATCTGAAATCTTGGCCTCTGACATCTCTGGCCTGTGCAAACATCTGCACTCATATGCAATAATGCATAATCTTAGAACCAGGCATGATGCCACATTCCTATAACCCCAGCAGTGGGCAGACAGAGACAGAGACAGGCAGATTTCTGGGATATAGCGGCAAGCCAGCCTAGCCTCAACATGGAGTTCTAGGTCCCAATGAGAGACCCTGTCTCAAAAAACAGGAAGATAGATACCCAGTGTTGTACTCTGGTTTCCACATGCACAAGTACATGTACACCCTCATCCACACAGAGACTTCTCTGTCTCTGCTACACACACACACACACACACACGCACACACACATACACACACACATACACACACACGCACACACACACACGCACACACACATACACACACACGCACACACACGCACACACACACACGCACACACACACGCGCACACACACGCACACACACATACACACATACACACACGCACACACACACACACACGCCTTACTCTCAGCCTCAGTTTAGGCTTTAAGAAATGTACAGCCCTGTAACTGGAGAGAGATAGCTCTTGGGGCTGTGCTAACCCTTGGAGAGCTCAAGTCCCTGTCGTGTTCTGAGCTGGCCAGCTGCCGAGACTACAAGGCCATGAGAGGAAGCACTCAGGAGGAATGCATTCCAAAAGGCAGCTCAGCCGCAGCTCTGGCTGAGTGTGTAGCTCTTTCTAATTGTGTAGATATGCCCTAAGGCCTGCAGTTGGGGAGGGGGAGACTAAATCATGTGTAGGAATTCACTAATTAAGAGCTCCTTGCAATTTCCTGTGTGGTAATGTCTATGGATCACCACAATGCCTTTCTCACAGGAGACCCAGACGGAAGGGAAGAGCCAGGAGATTCTCAGGAGGAAAGGTTAGCTGTTTAGGGGAGCATTTCACAACCCAAACTCAGGGCTCTTCTGAGCACTGTAATGTGATCTCCTTCAACATCAGAACTGATTTTTATTTTATTAGTATGATGTGTGCTATATACATGTATGCATATACGTGTGCATTGGAAAGCCAGATGCCGACATTTGAGTCTCCTTGATCACACTTCACCACATATTTGAGGCAGGGTATCCCACCGAACCTGGTGTTCACAGATTGTCTACACTGGCTGGCCTGATGACTCCCAAGGAATTTCCTGTTTCCGCCTCCCCAGCACTGGCCCTATAGACGTGTGTGCTATACCTTCATTTTGTACATGAATGATGGCGATTTGAACTCAGGTCCTCATCCTTGTGCAATGACTCTTCACCAACAGAGTCCTTCATCTATGAGGTTATTTCTGCTTTGCAAATGATCTGGTTGCGAGGATGCCATGGCTCTGTGATGTTGAGCAGGTTTAGCAGCACATTTGGGCTGAATGTGCAGAGAAATTGTCCTGCTAAAATGAGGATTATGATTTCATAGGTCTGACAAGGGTATTAGAGACTATATTTCCAAAAGCACACAGGGTTTCTATTGCTACCGGTCAGCTAACAGAGCTGCACATGACAAGGTTTTAAATCACTTCAGAACTAACCCAGCAGGTGCAATTTTAGATTGTAAAAGATACTCTCTAAAAAAAATTAAATTAAATTAAATTAAACCCACACACCAGGAAACTAGTATGATTTTCAAAGCTAAATAGTTATGTCTTTTTTGGGCCAAGTAGGAGCTCTTGCAAGCTGAGGCTTCGAGAGGAAGTTGGCAGGACCAAGCAGTGAAGACCAGGGCCAGACCAATCCTGAGGAAGCAGGAGGCAGCCCAAATCACCATGGGCAAAGTACTATGGTAACTCCAGGTCAAATCAAAGCCATTTTGAGAATCTGAGTTAAAGACTGGCTGGTGGGGTCCAGAGCAATCATAATCAGGCAAGAGGCAGTGATCTTGTTCCAAAAGTGTTGATCTAGAGAGAAAGTGGACCCATAATACCTGTGTGGGAATAGAGAAGTCCAGACTTGAAAAGATGGTGGGTCCTGGCCAAACAAACTGCGGTTCTGGGCACAGTATCCATTACAAAGAACTGTACCAGGGTGGAAATCCTGTCTGTGAGCATGGATGAGCCCACACATGGAGGGTAGGGAGGAAGCTCATTCAGTGAGTCCAGGGATTTGTTCAGGAGATGCCAGATGCTAGGATTAGCACCTCGCAGCAACTTTGATGCTCCCAACCCTCAGCTGTCACTTGCTGTCAGGTCTGTTTCCAATGGACTCTCTAAGAAGACTCGCAGAACCTGCAAGCCAGGCAGGAACACATGCCCTGTTGGATGATGAGTGCTTAAAGGAACTTGTCTGTGATGGAAGATGCTGTGCTTCGAATGCAAATGGGCCCCATTGGCTCCTAGGGAGTGGTCTCATTGGAGGGAGTGTGTCACTGGGGTGGACTTTGAGCTTTCAAATGCTCAAGCCAGGCCCAGTATCTCTCTTCCTGCTGCCTGAGGACTCCACCATAGAACTCTAAGCTATTTCCCCAGCACCACGTCTGCCTGGGTGCCACCATGCTTCCTACCATGACAATAATGAGCTAAGCCTCTGAAGCCAGCCCTAGTTAAATGCTTTCCTTTATAAGAGTTACTGTGGTCATTGTGTCTCTTCACAGCAATAGAAACCCTGACTAAGACAGAAGAATTTAATTCTTGGAAGATGGGAAACTGGATTAGACAAATTCTTTTGAGAAAGTTCTAACCTAGTGGTAGAGGCGAAGAGTGACATAAATAAGTACCCATGTGCACGATAGTGGCGAACCAGAAAACACCAGGAACAGAAAGAAGGAGTATAAGGGAAATACAGAAACAGAACTACCTCTTGACTGTGCACACCTCCTGACTCTGCACATTTAGCTAGATGATATACAGGAAGGAACAGGATGGAAGGTGATGTGGCTCATTTAGCAGAGTCCTTCCCTAGCTCCTCAGTGAAACATAAATTTGGCACTTGGGAGGTGGAGACAGGAAGATCAGAACTTCAGCTACATGTGTGAGGCCAGCTTAGATTACATGAGACTCTATCTTTTTTAATTGCTTTATAAATCATACCATTCAAAATTTCCACTTCCTCCCCTTCTCCCATTTCTATCCTGCTCCCCCACTCACCCTTCCCTGCCCCTCCAGTCCTAAGGGAGGGCAAGGTACCCTGCCCTGTGGGAAGTCCAAGGTCCTCCCCCCTCCATCCAGGCTTAGGAAGGTGTGCATCCAAATAGACTAAGATCCCAAAAAGCCAGTACATGCAGTAGAGACAAATCCAGTGCCATTATCATTGGCTTCTCAGTCTGTCCCCATTGGCAGCCACATTTAGAGAGTCTGGTTTGATCACATGCTCGTTCAGTCCCTGTCCAGCTGGATTTGGTGAACTCCCATTAGATCAGGCACACTGTCTCAGTTGGTGGACCAACCCCTCGCGGTCCTGACTTCCTTGCTCATATTCTCCCTCCTTCTGCTCTTCAACTGGACCTTGGGAGCTCAGTCCATTGCTCCGATGTGAATGTGGGTCTCTGTCTCTATCTCCATCTGTCGTCGGATGAAGGTTCTATGGTGATATTCAAGATAGTCACCAGTATGACTAAGGGACAAGGCCAGTTCAGGTACCCTCTCCTCTACTGCAAAAGGACCTAGCTGGGGACATCCCCATGGACACCTGGGAACCCCTCTAGAGCCAAGTCTCTTGCCAACCTAAAATGTCTCCCTTAATTAAGATATCTTCTTCCCTGCTCCCATATCTGCCCTTCCTCCACCTCAACCATCACACTCCCCCAAGCTCTCCCCAATCCTTCCCCCCTTCCCCCCCCACTCCCACCCCCATGCTTCCAACTTTTGCCTGGCAATCTTGTCTGCTTCCAATTTCCAGGAGGATCTAAATATGTTTTTCTTTGGGTTCACCTTATTATTTAGCTTCTCTAGGATCGCGAACTATAGGCTCAATGGCCTTTGTTTATGGTTAGAATCCACTAATGAGTGAGTACATACCATATTCATATTTTTGGGTCTGGGTTATCTCACTCAGGATAGTGTTTTCTATTTCCATCCATTTGCATGCAAAATTCAAGATGTCATTGTTTTTTACCGCTGATTAGTACTCTAATGTGTAGATGTGCCACACTTTCTTTATCCATTCTTCCATTGAGGGGCATCTAGGTTTTTTCCAGGTTCTGGCTATTACAAATAATGCTGCTATGAACATAATGAACAAATGCTTTTGTAGTATGATTGGGCATCTCTTGGATATGTTCCCAAGAGTGGTATTGCTGGATCCTGAGGTGAGTTGACTCCCAGTTTTCTGAGAAACTGCCACACTGATTTCCAAAGTGGTTGCACAAGTTTGCATTCCCACCAGCAATGGATGAGTGTTCCCCTTACTCCACATCCTCTCCAGCATAGGTTATCATTGGTGTTTTTGATTTTAACCATTCTGACAGGTGTAAGATGGTATCTCAAAGTTTGCATTTCCTTGATCGCTAAGGAAGTTGAACATGTCCTTGAGTATCTATTGGCCATTTGAACTTCTTCTGTTGAGAATTCTCTGTTCAGTTCAGTACCCTCATTTTTTAATTGGGTTATTTAGAATTTTAATGTCTAGTTTCTTGAGTTCTTTATATATTTTGGAGATCAGACCTTTGTCTGATGTGGGGTTGGTGAAAATCTTCTCCCATTCATGTCAACCTGTAGAAGAATGAAAATAGATCCATATCTATCACCATGCACAAAACAAGTCCAAATGGATTAAAGACCTCAATGTAAATCTGACCACACTGAACCTGATAGAAGAGAAAGTGGGAAGTATCCTGCAATACATGGGCACAGGAGACCACTTCCTACGTATAACCTCAGTAGCATAGACAATAAGAGTAACAATTAATAAATGGGACCTCCTGAAACTAAGAAGCTCCTGTAAAGCAAAGGACACAGTCATTAAGACAAAAAGGCAACCTACTGAATGGGAGATCTTCATGAGATCTTAAACAACAGCAAAGTTTGTTAAGAGGGGACAGGGTCCAGATGGGTTCAGTGATTAAGAGCACTGGCTGCTCTTGCAAAGGACCCAAGTTCAGCTCCCAGCACCCACATGGCAACTCTCAACCAGTAACTCTATTTTCAGGGGGATCTGACACCCTCTTCTGGCCTCCACGGTGACACACACACACATGGCATGCAGACAAAATACCCACCCACAGAGAACACATTATATGCACACATACATGAGTAAATGGGAAACACAAAGCAAGGCAAGTCCAGACGATGATGAATGTTTCCTGAGCTGAGTCTGAGGAGCACAGCACTGTTAATGAGCATGCAGTGAACCTGGGCTTTACACTGTGAATTCAGCAGGTTCCAGAGGACGCCTGCTTGATGGTCATCCCACCCAATTACACACACACACACACACACACACACACGTTTACATCTGGGTTCCATTCAACACACACACCAAAACATTTCCATCCAACTTAAAAAAAAAATGGGTACATGTACCTTCTCAAGGCATAGTATTCAGGCCAGAAAAACTAACAATAATTTAAGGGGCAGTTTGTAACCGAGCCCTCAAGAACACTTCCCTCCCAGATGCTTGTGACTGATGCCTGATGACTGTCCTCCCTCTTTGGGGGGCAGTGCAGCACCGAGGGCTTTGGAACTCATGTTTCTCTTAGGTGCTGTTGGCCATTAAAGTAAACTAGCTGAGGTGCCTTAGCTGATTAGTTCTTCAAGCTGCTTGGAATGAACCAGGAGAAAATGTTCCACATGGTTCTTCCTGAGAGAAAGTCCTTAGCACAGGGACAATGTCATCTGTTGCTGGATTAGCCTGGGTTCTTAAGAGAAAGTTGAAAGGGGCTCAGTCTGTGGCATGCACATCTGCATCTCTCAGTTTAGCCACTGAGAGTTTAAGGAATCCAATTAACTCATGACTTGGGAATTAAAAGACCAGACAATTCAATGCCTACAAAGTGTCTTAATTCCCACACCCGGGGTCTCAGGTAACCCAGGGCAGCCCCAGACTCACTATGTAGCCAAGGATGACTTTGAACTTCCGATTCTCCTGCCTCCACCTCCCCAGTGTCAGAATCAAAGACATTCCCAAAGGTGAACCCGTTTCATTCTGCTTTCTGTTGCTGTGATGAATACCATAACCAAAACCAGTTTGGGGAGGAAGGGGTTTATTTCATCTTGTGGGATTCATACAGTCCAGCATCAAGAGGAGTCAAGACAAGAACTCAAAGGAGTTTGAATCCAGAGGAAAGCCCTCTACAGGCTTGCTCCCGGGCCCACGTTCTGCTGCCTTTCTTACACAATTCAGGCCCACTGGCCTAGGGCTATACGCAGGGGGCTGGGCCCACCTATATTTTTAGCAATAATTTTTAAAAAATGGCCATAGACCTGCCCAAAGCCAATGTGATGCAGTCAGTTCTTCAGTTGAGCACCCTCTTCCAGGTGTCAGATTCACAGCGGAAGCCAACTATGACACAACCCACAATCAAAATTAACCTCTGCCCAGGGGACGTTAACAGCGGGGACATGTCAAGTTTTGATGCTGTTGTCTTGATCTGCAGCCTGCCTGCACAGGGAGCCAAGCGGGCTGGAAAGTTCAGGCAGGATTGGCTGTATTCTTAAGACTTCAACTGACGGGGTGAGGGCCACCTAATAGAGGACCATCGGCTGTCCTTGGAACTCACTGATCTGAATAGTAGCCAGACACGCGACCTGCCCAGCGAGGTTCTATTCACGTGGAAGCTAGAACCTGACTCGTAAAATTGGTTCCCACTCTGATTTCTATCTCCTCTACTCACCAATTAAGGAGTGAACTCGTGGCCGCAAGATGAGCCAACAGCTCGCAGCCATTCTCTCATGATCAGCCATCTGCACGTTAGGATATTTCCTAGCTCGGATGCCAGAGGTTAAAGCCGGGATCCTGTTTCCCAGGGTGAAGAAATCTTCAATGAGAAATGCTTACTTGATTATATAACTACCTTTAAACAAATACGATACAATTCAGTTTTGGTTTTTTTTTTTTTTTTTTAAGAGTTCAGCTTTGAAAATTAGGGACCAGAGAGAGCACAGATCTCTTAAGGGGACAGCAAGGGCTGGAGAGACAGCTGCTCCTCAGAAGACCCAGGAATAATTCCAAATACCCACGTGGTTCCTCACAAACATCTCTTAACTCCAAGGCCAGGAGATCCAATACTCTCTCCTGGCCCGTGGGCCCTGCACGCATGCAGTTACAAAGACATACATGGAGCCTAAAACCACACAGGCACATAAAATAAAAATAAATACTTAAAGAATGGAAAATTGGGAAGATTTTTTTCATTGCATTTAAAAAAAAACCCTGCTAACCATGACTTTGGGGGAAAATAGCCATGGGTTTTCTAGACAGAGCTGGGAAGCCAAGCAGTGGCTACTTTATGGATCAGCATCTACACCTACCTGATCATGAGGTTCCCAACTTCAGGACGCAAATTTGCCTCTGGTCGACATTCCAAAGGAAGTCAGGCTGTATAATACATAAGTTATCACGACAGGAAGGCTTGGTCACGTGTCTTATGTGGGATCAGACCCTTGATGAGGAGAATATGCTTAAGATCATGTTAAATCAGCCTTGCAGAAAAATCATCACAAAAGCTGGAAACCCCGTCCTTACTATCTGTACCTCTCATGTCAACACAGAGACATGTCCAACCCTGAAGGAGATGCTTGTCTCTTCTCATCTGCCACAGCAGTTAACCTGCGAGTGTGTCGCCACCCTCAGCAATGTCACGTCTCCCTAGGCATTCCTGTGGCAGTGCATTGACATTGTCAGAAGGGGCAAGGACTTTCCCAAGTCCAGTGTTTTCTTTCTCCCTTTCCTGGCCCTCAATGCTGGGGGATCGGACCCTTGGCCCTGGGCAGTCTAGTCAAGTGTTCTACCACTAGGCTATGTCCCCAACACTTATATGTTAGAGACCTTGGCAAGGACCGAGATTTTCACAGGTTAACAGTATGTGCAGGTCTTAACACAGGACTCTTTTAAGTTCAATTTATGGCAATTCTTAAAAAAAAAAAGGAACAAAAAAAAAACACCTTTGGGTTTTGTTACACTTACATTAATTTGAATAAACCACCAAAGTACATATGTGGGGCTGGAGGGATGGCTCAGTAGTTAAGAACACTGGCTGCTCTTCCACAGGACCTGAGTTCAATTCCCAGCATCCACATGGCATCTCACACCTGTGAAATTCCACTCCTAGGAGTCCCAACATCCTTCTTCAGCCATAGGTATCTGGCACATATATGTGCACAGACAGACAAGAAATCAGGAAAAACATCCATACACATAATTGTAAAAATGCACATGTAATAAGTGTATTTGGACAAGTATGGATTTGGCTTTATTCTCTCAAAGGCGAGTGCATCTGAGGGCAAGTTGATCAAGACCTAATATAGTTAAAAGGTCTCTTTTATGCTCTCAGGGCTTTGACCATGTATCTTTTCTTTGTAAAGTTTTTTTGTATTCTGAAGGTAACTAGCCACATGCTGGAGCATCATTTGTCAGGGAGGTGAACTCATTACAGCAGTAAACAGGAAAAGACCAGTTTCAGTAACTTTGCTCACAGCTAAATACCTCACAAAAGCAAGTAGAGAAAAGGGGACCAATTTTGGCTCAGTCTGAGGGGATATGACCTCCATGGCAGGAAGGTTTCATGGCCAGATGGATGGCTGCGGGCAGCCTCGTGGTGAGAAGTCCAGGCTGCTTGTTCACACCCTGGTAGGTCAGTAAGCAGAGCCACGGGAATGCCATCACTCAATAGGTTCCTTTCCCTTTTGTGGCCCATATCCCAGCCCATTAAGCCATCCAAACTCAGGGAGGTCCTTCTCCCTTCAGATGACAGTCTGAGGAAACCCTCGGACACCCCCAAGTGAATGTTTGAGATTGGCCATCACAGCTATTGTCTTTCTGTGCCACACTGAAAGGCAGGAACGAAACACTGTAGCCAGGGGAGACAGTTTGTTTGCTTAATTTACTCCTTTGTGCTGTGTTAGGGGACGGTTGGGAGCGCTGTATGGCAGGCACACAGAGGTCAAAGAAAAACTTGTAGAAGTCAGTTCTTCCTTCAACCAGGTCAGTTCTGGGACTGAATTTAGGTCATCAGGCTGGCTGGCGAGGACATTCCTTCCTGTACCATCTCACCAGCCCAGAGTGGTTCCTAAATGCCCATTTTATTTCTAGCTCAAACATTTGAGATGGTCATGTGGTTTCAGGTGTCTGGTGCCCTCAGTCCTTATGCTTGATGCTGCTGTGGTTCAAACATGCCCACTCCATTTACTGCAGCTACTGCCCAAACTTTGGGACATAATATAACTTCACGCACGCAAGCTTGACGGTTTCACGACATGAGACAGCGTGTTTTTCAGTTGTTTTATTGACAGCAGCGAAGTGTGCATAATCACAGATCTGAAGAACCTGCCAACAATGAAGATTTATCTGTTGCAGAGTACAACCACCTCGGGTCCTTAACACAAACATAGAGCGCTGCACACAAGATGGCTGTGGCACAACAGAGCCACCGCTGAGTGCGTAATTGTGCTTCTATAAACCCTTTGAAGAATGAGTTTCCTTCACCCAGTATCCTCCATGTCACCATCTTTCCACTACCGTCCCTTGAAGTCCCTTCAAGACCTTCTGACCATGTTCCCTGAAAGCTGAGCCTTGCTCACAGTGCCTCTTGCTTTCTGTCTGCTTAAGAAAGAAGCTGGGCCTTGCAGTGATGTGGACCCTGTGCTGATCCTGTTTTTCAGCTGATACTGTTCCCACCCATAATCTCCGATGTCAAAACTTGCAGTACTTATTTGCTCTCTGCAACAACATCACCAGACGTGGTAGCAAAGGAGCACAAATCCTAGGCTTGTGTAACAAAGGCTTCCTCTGTGGAGCTGTGGCTGCCCAGACATGCTGTGGGAGCATTCCCGACCAGACGTCAGCAGAGAAAGATTATGGGTGTGCAGATGATACACAAGCTGACTAGTTTAATCTGGAGACGGTCTTGATATGCTTCTAGAACTGAATGAAGACTGAGTTCACAGCCTCTTACCTCAGCCTTCTTAGTATCTGGAGCTTATTAATTACATTAAAAAGAGGGGATCACCCTGTAGTCCAGGTTATACTGGGACTCAGTCTCGCCCAGAACTCACAGAAATCCTCCTGCCTCATCGGCTCCGGTCTTTTGGAGACCTGACTTTAATATGTGGAGAACGGAAAGAAGCCCTGCATTTGTGGAAAAGGTACGAGAGCCGTGGGAACTGGAGAGTTATCTCCATCTTGTTACCAATCCTGTGGATAACTGCCAGGCCCTCAGGAGACCAGCCACAGGGAGTGGGAGCATGGTGCACATCTTAGTTGTAAGCTACACGCATCTGCTGCCCTTCCCCAAGGAACCGGAGTAGCAGTGTGCAGGCTGTGAAGGAAGGAAAGAGTCACGGTCTAGACACCACTGACTATTTGCATTCAGGCTTCTGACTCTGAATGCAATGGCTGAAGAGCAGACACGACTAGCTCCTGGATAAACCGGGAAATGAAAGACCTTTTCACTCACAGTCCCTAAACAAAGAAAACACTGTCTGGAATTATTCTGTTACCCAGCCAGGTGGCTCCTTAATGCTCACCCAAGAGAATGGCACAAAATGTAGATGAAGATCAAAACCCAGAGCATCTCCCTACCTACCCTTCTGTTTGGCATTTAACACTGAATGTACAGCATTGTAACTTCCATGTGGTTGGTACTTTATCGTGAATTCTGTCTGGGGCAATCACGTCAGTTCCAAGATAACCTTAAAATGTAAGATAATTCTCCCAACCAACCATGATGTAGGAGTCAGTGGACAAGAAGGACAGCGTGAGGTGATGCTGCCGTGTGCTTCCAGAATTGGGCATGGCTTCCAAAAAGGTTCCAGCATGGAGACAGAAAGCACACTTCCATGTTTGTTTTTATAGTAAATACGTACCGAACACCTACCATGTGCTGGGCTTTGAGGATACAACGATCTAGAAGGCATAGGGCCCCTAGTCCATAGCAGCACGGTGAGCAGGCAGTTATAATACTATATAAAAGGCAGTGGGGGCAATGAGCTTGAACCTCAGAGACCCCAGGTAAAACTGCAGCAGACCACGATACCGAGGGACAGTTTCTCCTTAGGTTGGACTTAAGGGCCTACAATTAAGGACCAAACCTACATGGAGGAAAGAAATCCAAGTGACTACATTTTTTATTAAAAGACAAAACCAAATCAAGACATGACAGTGCCCAGCTTCAGAGGCAGAGGCAGGAGGACTGTGTTGAGTCTGAGATCAGCCTGGGCAGACATCAGGGAGTACCAGGCCAGCCAGGGCTACCTAGGGAGTTCAACTCCCAACAAAACCCAAAAAACTCACGGGCAACAATAACAAAAAGCCCTGCTCTGAGTGTTCCCAAGGCTGCCCACAAGCCACAGGGACGCCACCTGTGAAATGTCTTCAGTCATCCTCCCGCACATACAGACATCTCATTAGTTAGGGGAATGCTACCTTCTGCTAATGAACAGACATTTGGATCTTGTGCAGGACAAAGGGAGGCATCAATATCTTCTCAGAGAAAGCAACAGTAAGCAGTCGCTACCACGTTTACAGGTGACATCTGGTACCAACAATTTCCTGTGGCTCAAGGAAAAACCTCAACTTGGTAACACACGAACAATGCAACTACAGCATACAAAACTAAACAGGCGGTCACGGTTCGGGGCAAAGGTCTGTCTTGTGTGGCACATCATCGACCCACTGAGATTTTCCATCAGGGTAACACGATGGTCCAGTCACTCTCCACCCTTCCGTACTACGACAAAAGCAGAAACACACGTTTCAGTGTAAAACCAAGACTTGAGCAAACCCGAGCAGCCACAACTGTCCAATGGGCTCGTTCACTACACCGGAGAGAGGGCTTGGCTGTTGAATGCACAGACGGACCTTCCAGAGGACCTGGGTGTCTGCGCACAAACGTCTCTGATTCCAGTTCCATGGATCCAATGCCCTTTCTGGCCTCTATGCACACCAGCACTTACAACCCCTCCAGCATCCCCATACACACGTAATTAAAAACAAAAATCAATCTACAAAAAATCTAGTAAATCAGGGGTGACAACACATGCTTGCAATCCCAGCCCTGGGGCGATGAGGGCAGGAGGATCTACAGGAGTTTAAGGCTAGCCTGGGCTATATGAGACCCTGTCTCAATCACTTAATATAATGAAAATGGCCTTACTGTGAACCTGTAGCTGCCTTTTCCCATCCCATGAACCAAGAGCTCATTGTTCATACTGCTCTCCCTGATCATGAGGCCCAGGCTCCAGCAGCCCTGGGACAGGTAAAGCGGTGTCAGTATCCATCCAGACAGGCAAACATGCAAGGTGGCTTTGGAAGGGGAGTCTGATACTTTCGGTGATGTGAAGTCAGTTGGGTCTCCGTCAGCGGCTCTGGTTTGAAGGCCTTTCTCCAGAGTGGTGCTACTGAATGACAGCAGAACTTTAGGGTGTGTGGCTCGGTCACTTGGCGCAGTGGATCCACCTAAGCTGCATGGGAAGCAGCCACCTGCCAGTCTCAGAGACCAGACCAACATCGAGTCTCTAGACTGTGAGCCAGACAGGCCTTTCCTTGTAAAATTCCTCGCCTCGAGTGTTTGACTACGAAGCCCATCAATGCCACATTGTTCAAGACACTTTTCCTATCTTTTCTTAGAATATGCAAATACTTAGGAGCAACACACAAGATTTGGTTTAAAGAAATTTATCTTGGCTTCTCATTCTGTTCAGTGAAGAAATATTACTGTCTGTATTCTCTACCCTAGACCCTAAACCCCAGGGGACATAAAGAGAAGGAAAACCCTCCAGCATTAAAACAGCTCGAGGAGGAGACAAACATGTGACTGATTATAAAGGAACTTCAGGGTCCTAGGTGGCTCAGGAGGTGTTTAAAAGGCTCCCACACAGGTTCAGGTCTAGCCTTGTCTCAAAAGCAAACCCAATGATAAAGAGTTCCTACAAGGGATGAATGCTGAAGGACAGACATGACCCTGTAAAACCAAACTGTAGGAGGTTCGGCAGAGGCAGGCAGAGGCAGGCAGCATCACGGAACAAAGGGCATCTGGAGAAGAAGAGCTGACCTAAAGACTGGGAGCCGCTGTGGCTTAGTGGGCAGAAACAGAAGAGCAGGCAACAGCATTACCCACATTTACCTCGGCTTCTGTAAAATAAAAACCGGGAGTGCTTGTCCTTGTTGGTTATAAATAGAAAGAAAGGGGGGAAAGAAAACAGAACAACCTTGTATTGAACTCTCCCCTGCAGCAGGTATTTATAGTAACCTAGCACCCAGGACCCATGGGACAAGTACTTAGCCTAGCACTCAAAGTCTAAACGTTAAGTCAGATCCGAGGCTTCAGAGATTTCCCCCGGGTCATACTGGCAAGGCAAGAGCCTCGGTTTCTCTTTCCCTTGCTTTGCTGGTTATTACCCTTGTCTTCAAAAATCTGTGGGACACTTTGTAGGGAAACATCATGTTTCCATGTAACACCCAAAGAGATCGAATCTCATACATGATGTAACATCATACTTTTCTTGCCCCTCAGTAATTACTAAAATTATTTTTCTTGGAAACAGACTAGCTAGTCCCTTGGCTATCAGTACCAATTTGCCCTCTTGTAAGGGAATAATTTAGAGACTTGAGGACACAAGCACAAAATAATTGAGGGAAAAAAGATGTGGTTTTGATTGCGGATGGTTGGCCCTGGTGCTTACACACGCTGGGAAGCGTGTGGTGCTTATGCTTTGGTGACTGGCTCTGAGGCACTTCCTGATCCCCTGTGCCATCTCTCTGTTCTGTATGAGTTCCGAGTGAGTTGTTCGGCTTTCTGGGTTGTTTTTAAACTACCTAGGCTGGCCTCAAACTTGCAACGTATCTGACGGCCACGAACTTCTGATCCTCCCAACTCCAACCCCCAAGTGTTGAACTGTAGGCGTGCACACGAAACCCGCTCGCTGGTTGTAGGCGTCACAACCCAGGGTGCCGTGCATGTTGGAAAGCCAGTCAAGCTACATCCCCAGCCCATGTTAGAGTCAGTGCCACTGTCGCTAAGGAACATGAAGTCAAGAGAGAAAAGGTCTGGTTTTCTCAAATGTTCTACCATGTATGTCTCTTATTATTTGTTTCTTTTTCCAGTGTGCGTGTATTATACATTTCTATATGTATATAGATACATGTATATGTGGATGCACATGTGTGCACATGCATGGAAAATCCCAAGGTTGACATTCTTCTACCTTATTCTTAGAGGTAGGGTCTATCAGTCAAACCCAGAGCTCACGGATATGGTGGTTTCACTAACCACTTATTCTGGAGATCCCCTGGTTCTCTTTCAGAAGCTGGAATTACCAGCTGGGTTGCTATGTCCATCCAGCATTTATATAGGATTCTGGGGACCTGAGTACAATGGACAGTGAGCATTTTAATCACCCACCATCTATATGCATCTTTTCTATTTCAACTTTTCTTTCTAAAGACAGGCCTCACTATGTACTTCTGGTGGACCTGAACTCCCTATGTAGAGCGGGCTGGCCTTGAAGTCAGAGGTTCCCTTGCCATAGCTCCCAAGTACTGGTATTAGAGGGGTGTCCCACCTCACCAAGCTTCTTATGAATATGAGCCCCAAGGCGGGTTTGTTTGCGATATTTACTTTTATTTTATGTATCTGAATGCTTTTGCTGCATGTACATGCGTGCACCATATGCATGGAGTACCTCAGGCATGCAGAAGAGGGCATCAGATTTCTTGAAACTAGGGCTGCGAGCCCACTTGAATGAACCCAGGTCCTCTTCACGAGCAGTAATATTCTTAACCTCTGAGCCATCCCCTAGCTGATCCCCCAACCCCAGCTGGTAAAAACGTCTACCTGGATATCGGTCAGCTTTTCCAAGATGCGGCTTGCAAGCTTGGGCCCACTCTCCATTGTTGGGATGTGCAGCATCTGCAGAAGAAGGGAGAGAGCGCTCTGAGGGTGTGAAGCACGTATGGCGGTGACAGGAAGCACATGTGGCATTCCTGTGACATGATGGCAACTCCGCTAAGCCCAGAGAGGCACCCCAACATACCTATCACACACGCTACCTCCTACACCTGAGATTTTCTCTGCTCAGAATTTGAAAAGAAAAAAAAAAGTCAGCCAGTGACAGCATGTTCATTTCCTACCAACTCAATCAAGCGCGCAGAAGGTTTGAGTGCCGTTCTTCGGACGGTCTAAGGCGTTCAGGAGACTAGAAGAGGTCCCTGAATCAGTAGAGGAACTCAACCTAGGATTCTAAGAATTCATAGGATGAATAACTGCCCTGTGTTGAACCCCTTGCCAAGAAACCAGAACCCAAAGATATTTTGCAACAAACCAAACCAAGTCATTTCAAAGGGATAAATTAAAGCAAGTCTCATCTCCGTTCACAAAAGGGTTTCTGAACCTGCGAGTAGTGCAAGGTGTACCTCCAAGGGCTGTAACTCCCATGGGAAGGCACGTTAAATTCATAGCTGAAAGAGATTTCGGCCCTTAGTTTGTATCTGAGTCATGCCCGTTCATGCCTTGCTGGCAGGCTGGCTTTTGATTTTAGTAGATAGCTCATATTCTTATTATTATTACACTCTTCTTATTATGCCTTTTAGTATAATAGGATAATTACAAGCCCTTTGGGCTCTGAATGCCTCTTAGGAGAAGCATTAAAAATAAGTTAACCTTTGTAAACTTTTATTTCTAGAGTGGAGTAACAATTGGATTTTAGTTACTAAAATGGACCAATATCATACATAGACATTGCCAAAAAATACTCAAACTAGCCTCCTACAATCTTTTCTTTCTCTCTTTGTTTTACTCGATCCCTCTCTGGCATGCATGCCTCCCTCCCCATCTCTCTGCCACGTGGATATAAAATCAGGTAATTCGCCCACAGTGAAATAATCTGTATGTGAAACTGTATCACCAACAACCTCTGGAAAGCAAACGCTGAAATGTCAAGCAAAGCATCATCATCATCATCATCATCATCATAAACCCAATCAGTTGAGGTTGTAATGTTGAACGCAAAAGTCAGGGGAATTTACAATTAACGAGTCATTTGAAGCAGTTAGTCTTACAGGAATAACAAGCACAGACTGCCTGTATACCTACAGAATAATGCCTACAGTTACAAACTACCTGTATGCCTACAGAATAATGTCTATACAGTTACAGACTGTCCATACAAGTATAGAGGAACATTTACACATTTATAGAATGCCTGTAAAATAATTCTATCTTTACACTCTAAAGATAGAGACTGAACTGGACAGTAGTGGTACATGCCTTTAATCCTAGCACTTGAGAGGCATGGGCAGATAGATCTCTGTGAGTTCAAGGCCAGCCTGGTCTACAAAGTGCATTCTAGGGCAACCAGAGCTGTTACACAGAGAAATCCTGTCCAAAAAAAAAACAAACAAAAAAACAGAGGCTGGATGATGTGCGTGAGGACCGGGTTTTGCTATAACGAAGAAAGCCTCCAACTGGCAAGATAACGCATATATGGCACAAGTAAAATGGGTAAGTAGGGGCTAAAGAGATAGCTCCATGGTTATGAGCATGGGCTGCTCTTCCAGAAGACCCCAGTTTGATTCCCAGCACCCACAGAGTGACTTACAAGCACCTGTAGCGGCAGTTTCAGGGGCTCCAACACCCTCTTCTGGCCTCCGTGGCATTGAGTGCACATAGTGCCCAGACAGACGTGCACACAAAATAGCCGTACACGTGAGAGAAAATAAATCTGTTCTTTAGAAAAGGGACAAGTGTAGGAAAGAGGTAATCCTCAAATTGCTCCAGGTCTCAGTCCGACAACTGTGACGGTGGCAGAGGAAAGCGCGGGCAGCTCTCGTGTGCATTTGTGCCTATTGCTGCTCCGCTCCTAAGGCAGCAACTTGACGTTCCCTCAGAAGCCAGAACACCGAGCTTCCTGCTGTGCAGCCTACCTCGGCAGGCAGACAGAACGAGGCAGCTGTGTTAGTCCCCCAGCACAGCTCCACACTCGCCAAGGACAAGGCTGACTCGCTATTCATGTCTGAGCCCTCACTAAACCGCTGGGAAGATGGAAGATCTGTGCCAACACAGGCCCAACCCGCTCAAATTTCCCTCACAGTTTTTGACTTCATTATATGACAGGGAAATGTTTATGTATTTCATAATTCCATTCATTTATGTACTGACTGGCTGAGAGCACCAGGCAGAGTGGGGTGCTGCCAAGCACGTGAGGAGGTCAGAGGTAAGCTAAGCTTCAAGAGTTGGTTTCTTTCCTTCCGTTTTGTGGGTCCCAGGGACAGAAACTCAAGTTTTCAGCCTGGATGACAAGTATCTCCACCACTGTACCATCTTGCCAACCCCGGGGGCAAAAACTGACTTTAGAAATGACTAACATATAGAACCTTTTGTCTTACCTGGCTTTTGTACAGAATCCCTGAGATTGGACAGACAATGCCGGCCGTCCCTGAGCCGAACATCTCTTTCACTCTGTTCCCCTCCAGGGCAGTGGTCAGGTCATCCATGGTGAGATGCCTCTCACACACCTTAAACTCACCCTGTGTGGAATAGCAAAAATAAAAAAAGAAGAGAAAAAGAAAAGTCAGTGCTTCACTTTGGGTCTGGCTGAACTTCCAAATGACAGCTTTCTCAAATGAAGTCACCAAGATGCCCCCCGTGCATTCACGGCATGTTTTCACACATGCCTGTTTCAAGACTTACATGTTGTCATGCCTAAGGTCTCGCACTTACTACATTTTCCACGTGTTTCATAATAAAGGAGAACAATTGATGACATCATACATCAACTGGGGGAGCTGCCGTTTACCAGGTGCCCGCCATGGGCCAGGCTCTTAAGACATCGTCACCTCCTCTACTTCAGAGGGAGGACACTTGGCTTCCAGAAGGTTGAGGGGCTTCCTTAAGACCAAACAGCTAGTAAATAGAGGACTGGATTTGAACTAAGCCTGATCTGATTGCTTTAGAAACCGCTAAGAATCATAACTAAGCTGATATAACTGAAATAGTCACTGTTAGGAGCTATATTCTGATTTTATGAGAAATTAAACCTAGTGTTGTGATTTTGTACAAAATTAAATTGCTAAACAATTTGTGTTCCAAAAATCGGCAAACATTACTGAAAACGGTTAAGGTCTGTGTTCTGGAGAGAAAAAAAAAAAACAAAAAACAAAAATAACCCATCTTGCAAGTCAACAGAATCATGTTCACTAGGCTCGTCCTTATCTCGGGACTGGCTCCCTAGCAAGTTGCAGGGACCCCCAGTGCCTCTTGGCATCTTGTCTGTTTCAAGCAAGCTTTAAAATAAACTGCAGCGGCTGGAGAGATGGCTCAGAGGTTAAGAGCACTGACTGCTCTTCCAGAGGTCCTGAGTTCAATTCCCAGTAACCACATGGTGGCTCACAACTATATGTAATGAGATCTGGTGCCATCTTCTGGCCTGCATGGATATATGCAGACAGAACAGTGTATACATAATAAGTAAATAAATAAATATTCAAAAATAAATAAATAAATAAACTGCAGCTAAAAAGTCAAGAAAAACTTCTCCTTAATAACCTGTTTTCCAAGCTCGGGAACTGGAGGTGTGGGACACATTCAGGCCTTCTGTACTTTGTCGATTTGTTCTCCTAATAAAACAAATGACTGAGCTTCAAAAAGCCATCTTTCCAAGTGCAGACATATTTGGGACAGGGCAAGCTGTTGGAAATTAAGCCAATGGTTTGCAGATGTCATGCCCAATGTGGCAGCCAACAGGCAGCAGCTGGTTTTGTCTACTCTGGACAGGGTAGGATTATTTAGCTCATTTCCTCTACTTTCAGTCTTTTCCAGAGAAACCGCTGGTCCACTCTGAGATAATGTGCATGTCTAAACATTTGTCTACTAGGACTGTCTGGCCACAATGTGCTCAAAGCCTTTCCATGGTCTCTGGGGACCTTTAGAACACATGGGTCACAAGTACCAGCCAAGATCCATGCCAGCCTGCCAGCCCACCCCACGTCCACCTCACAAATGCTGCGTCACTTCAAATAACGAACACCTTAATACTCTTGCCTCTTTGCATGGATTGGAAAGTCTGTTGAAAACAACTTTATATTTGCTTTAAGTGTTTTTAATTTTAAAATAAGCATGTGTAGAAATCTAAGACGATGGGGGGGCAGTAGAGGGACAAAGATAGACAAATCAACCTTTTGCTGATATAAATATGTCAATGAAAATCTGTAGCTCCGATAATGGTCATGGACACACTGAAATACACATAGGATATGCCACCAGTGCAATGAGGGACAGCTTATAGGTGAAGTTAAGGGCTGGGTGGAAACACCCAGCGTGGAGCAGGTAAGTTAGTAGCAGAAGATGCCCTTTACACACTGAGCCTAGTTAGAAGCCCTGCTTGCCAAGACAGCCTGTGTGCACTGCTAGAGAATACTTATTGGCTGGTTTTGCCAACACAGACCTTCTAGAGAGATATTTGGCTCGAGGGAAGATTTGAAGATTAGATAATTTTGGTGGGAACCGCAGGATATGATATCATTGCAATTTGATGAGTCTCTGTGCTGGACTTGCGGAAGTCGTTGGTATCAAGGGCACTCACCCACTGCTGTGCCAGCTCGATGATGCTCTGCCTCGTCACACCTGGGAGAATGATGCCATCTAGCGGAGGCGTCGCCAGCTCTTCTTCTGTTAATTAAAAACAGGAGTGTTTGCAAAATCTCACTCATTAGACATGTCATCGCAATAGCCATTGTTAAAAACATTTCTCACAATTAGACTAATAATAAACATGCAGGTCGTTAATTCCACTGTCCTGCATCGTTAGGTCTCTCAAATCTCTATTCAGTTTTCAGCCAGATAAGCTTATTTTAATATAAGAACAAGAGAGACAGCTCAGTGGGTAAGAACAGGTATTGTTCTTGTAAGGACGAGAGTTCTGCTCCCAGTACCCACCTAAGAGGCTCACAACTGCTTGTAACTCAGTTCCAAGGAATCTCGTCCTCTCTTCCAGAACCCATGGGCACTGCACTCATGTTCACACCTCTTCACACAGATGCACACACATACACATAATTAAGAATAACACAGATTTTCTTAAATAAGCAAAACCAAAAAGGGACCAATAAGATGGCTCAGTGGATAAAGGTATGCGGTCCCGAGTCTGGTGCGTGAGTTCAACCCTCCAGGAACCCCGTGGCAGAAAGAGAGAACTGATTCCCACAAGTTGTCCCTGACCACCGCACATGTGCCATAGTGTACATGCTATTTGTTTTACACAATGTAAAATATGCAATACAACTTTTGTAAAAGAAAGATTTTTTTTTTTACCCAGAAAGGTAGTTCCTTATCTAATCAACTTCCAAGTATCCTTAAGCTGAGGAACAATGAAATGCTTTTAGGGTAAGAAATAGAGGCTGGGTGACTGCTCAGCAGGTAGGAGCACTGGCCGCTCTTGCATAGGACCCAACTAGGGCACCTAACAACTCTCTGTAACTCTAGTTCTGAGGATCCCAGCACCCTCTTCTGGCTGCCAAGGGCACCGGCACACATGTAAAGCACATGCAGTTTCTAAGGAATGCACACACACTCACACACAGAAATAATAATAATAAAAATTATTCTCGGAAGTGAGAATTAAGGAATGCTCTTCACAATGAACGTCTACATCAGAAGGATTACCTAGTGAATAAAAGCTGGCAGGCACTTAGAGCAACAAACATAAAATCGTGCTCAGGACCCATGCCAGCGCCATAGCCAGCAACCCTATGCCTCAGAATTGGGTAGTCTGAGCAGGGAAGCCCTAATCAGGGCCTGAGTTCAGATCCCAGCGCCCATGTAAATGCTGAATGGGATGGCTCATATCGGCGCTGCAGAGGCAAGGATGGGCTGACTAGCTAGTTCATTCAAATCAGTAGCCTAGGCTCACCTTGTATCGCAAAACATAAGGTAGAAAACACTGTACTTAATCCTCTGGCTTCCGCAAGCAGTGTACCCGCCCCCACACATGCACACACGCATGCACATCCACGCATGCACACACACACAAGAGGTTATCCCTCCTGCTGCTGCCTGCACAGCCCGCATCACCTGCCTCATAAGCTACACAGGTCAGCAGGAATGATGGAGGTTCAGATTTTCCCCAGAGATCTGAACGCAACAGACTCAGTGTGAGCTCAGGCACCTGCGTTGCATAAGATGAAAAAGGAAAATCCAAGTACAGTCTCAAGAGATGAGCTCTATACTACAAAGACCAGGTGAGCCCTCCACCGTGAAGGCCAGGCGCAGAGACCCATCGCAAGCACTGTGTGGTCCCCCTCTTAAAAGTCACTTTGGTGGATCAGAAGGTTGAGTGCTTGCATAATACATGTGAAGGCCTGGGTTTGATCCTTGCACCATGTGAACTGGCTGTGGGTGATGTAGGACTGTAATCCCAGTACTAGGGAGGAAGAGGAAGAATTGAGAATTCGAGGTCATCCTGAGATGGGATTTGAGACTAGACTGGGCTACATGAAACCTGCCTGAAAAAATAATCTTTGGCGGTCAACATCTATCTCCCTTTCCTTCCCACCTCTGGCTTCTAGCAATGTGGACCAACGAGTCTAAGATCTTCACTTTATGAAGATGCTGAACCTCACAGCAGATGACTTTTACCTATCACCGGCTTGCAGAGGGATTCACAAACATGCTTAAAGGAACACCAGATAGAAGCCATGAGGAACTTACCCTGTTGTATTGAGGCTCCCCCAGGCCCTTGAATACAGTTAAGAAATTTAAAACTAACCCAGTTCAATCCCTTATGCTACAGGAGAAACAAATGTGTCTTCCCAGGCTAGTGACAGTGAGAAAAAGCTACGGCCACACACCAGTGTCCTAGCTCTGGGACCGCTACTCTGTCTCAAGGTGGGGTGGATCTATGCTCTTCAGCTCCATAATGGTTACTGGAATAGCAATCTGCCCAATTTTGTATGCCCCAGTCCCTGCATCATGCCTGACCTAGGGACAACTATAAGGGTTTTGTTTTGTTTTTATAGGTATGGGTGTTTCACCCACCTGTATTATGTGCACCATATGCATTCAGTACCCATAGGGGCCAGAAGAGGGCACCAGATCCCCTACAATTGGAATTACAGCCTATAAGTTGCTGACCACTTAAGTCCTGGGAACTGAACCTGGATCATTTGGAAGGGCAGTACTCTGAACCACTGGGGCATGCCCCAAGTCCCTATAATAAGCATTTTTAAATTTTACAAAATGAATGAATGAATTGTCTTTGCTAGGCTGCCACAGTTTGATTTGGAGGGATTATTTTCTGAAAATTGCTTTTTAGAAAGAAGAAATTGGCTCTGGCAACATTCCTGAGGCTACTTGTCACTTTAGAAGTGTTAATGATCTCAAAATAAACGTGTTTTGTGATAGCTCGTTAGCTAGACACAGAAGTGTGCGTGTCTGTATGTGTGTGTATGTGTGTGTGCAGTTTTCACACACACACAGACCCTTCCTACAGTTAGCTCAACTCTTAAGACAACAGCGAGTTAAACACAAACAGCAGCCTCCACGTGTGCAAAGACTGTTGTGTGAAACGGATTTAGCATCCAACTGTAGCCACCAGCCTGAGGTCACGGAACAGAACATCTGTTCCACTGGTCCCCAGACAGAGCTGATGACATGCCGACATTTGGGTGAGAAGCAGTCATTTCCCCCGCCACCCAAACACTCACAGGAGCCAGCGCCAGGGGAACAGAACCCTACAGATGCAGCCTGTTACTCAGAGAATGCCGGGGGCTGCTTGCTGCCCTGAGTTCTGTGAGCCACTGTTTCCTCTCCCTCCTCACCCTCCCAGGAGAGACACGCAAGGATGTGTTAGAGAGTGTCAGATCACGGCTGAGATAGAGAGGAGGACTAAAGAGGCTCAAGGGAGAGGACTCTATTTTTTCCTATTGTACATGTGTGAGTGCCTGTGGATCTCGGGGAACTGGAATTACAGGCAGCCATGAGCTGGCAGACGTAGGTGCTGGGAACTGAATTTGGTCTCTGGAAGCAGAGTGCTCATCCCAGGCCCACTCACTCCCACCCTGTTTTACTTGGTGGTGAACACTCCAACTGAAGGAGCACACTTGGATGAAAATCTGCTTGAGCAAATTATAAAATCTGACTCTTATTGAGGACTCAGATATTTTACAAAAGTCAGAAGACAAAGCCACTCATTTCTCCCCTGATCTTTACTCACAGCCATGCAGAGCGCTCTGTGAATTCTGAGGAACCATTAGTCACCAGAATGTCATTCGGCTTAACTTCTGCAACTATGATGCAGGTGGCATTTAAGTCCCTGGCATCTCCCATAAATGATAACATTGCCTTTTCTGAATGACGTCCCTGTTTCTGCTTGTGGTGGTTTGTGGTGTTGGGTGAGTGAATGGGCATAGGAGTGGGCAGGGAAGAAGATGTTTCCTGAGCGCAGAGTTGGTGCCAGCCACCTCTCTGGCATCATCACTTCAGAGGTATATTTATGAGAAGTCCCAGTTTGAAAGCCCCAAAATTACAACGTAAATTTTGTTTATGTACAAGCAGCAGGAGTAGAAGTATATCTGGTGTATCTGGCTGAATCATATGCCCGGGGCCAGAGGAACAGCCTAGTAGAGGCACCCAGGGCCAAACATCCTTAGATACACAGTGCTGCACTCTGCCTCATCCGAATCACCTCTTCCCCACTCATAGCAATAAAGCAGGGATGAGGGGGGCTCCCGCAAAGCAACATGATCCTTTAAGAAATGTTCACTGAAGCCAAGACTGGGAGCTTGTACCTAGAAGTATCATTTAATTCTGTGTGTGTGTGTATGTGTACATGCACAAGTATGTGTGCATAAACATGTGTTTGTGGGTGAGTGTGTACATGTGTCCATGTATGTGCATATGTATGCACATATGGATATGTACATGGGTGTGCATGCATATGCAAGTGTATGTAGGTGTGTACATGTGTGTGGGGTGAGTGTGAACGTGTGTGCGTGTGTTTGAGGGTGTGCACATGCATGCATGTATGTGTGCATATGCTTTGTATGTGGGTGTGACGTGTGCATAATCATGTGCATGTGGGCATGGACATGTGTGTGGGGTGAGCGTGTACATGTGTACATGTGTGTGCGAGTGTATGTGGGTGTGGACATTTGTGCACATGTGTGCATATGCATGTGTATGTATACATGTGTGTGCATGTACACGCATGGGGGTGTGTGCATACATGCAGAAATCTGAGGAGAACACTGAGTCCCTCTATGCTTTCCACCTTATTTTTGAGTCAGGGTCTCTCATTGGTCAGTGAGTTCCCAGGTTTTGCCCATCTCCACCTCCCAGTACTGGTGGTAGAGACATGAACAGCCAGCCACACCCTGACTTCGTGTCACATTCCAATGTCTATAATTACTTTCTGTGAAATAAACAATCAAGAAATATATACAGGTCTAAAAATGTGCTCCTAAATTACACATACCAATCAAAATCCTAATGGTTAATGCAGGTCTAATTTGTTCCTTGCTCTGGGTCATTTAGCTCAACATCATATTGCTGTGGGATAGTGCTCTTCTACACTGTAAAGATTTGTCACTCGTATTGGCTTAATAAAACACTGAATGATTTATTGGAAGTATGGGTGGGCAACCAGAACAGAAGAATTCTGGAAAGAGGAAAGGCAGAGATGCAGTTGCCAGCCAGACACAGAGGAAGCAAGATGAGAATGCCTTACTGAGAAAAGATACAGGCCATGTGGCTAAACATAGATAAGAATCATGAGTTAATTTAAGTTGTAAGAGCTAGTTAGTAATTCGCCTGAGCAACGGGTCAGTTTATAATTAATGTAAACAGTTTATAATTAATGTAAACAGTTTATAATTAACATAAACAGTTTATAATTAATGTAAGCCTCCATGTGTTTATGTGGGGCTGAAGGGCCGTCAGACTGGGTGGGACAGAAACTTCCTTCTACACCACATAAAGTGTGAACATCTCACTGAACCCATATCAAAGGCAGACACTGAGCATTCAGGAGGCTAGACATAGTCCTGAATTTCAAGCCACATATAGGGGGTCATGCTATAATTACCGCATTCTACAGCCTGAGTGAGATAGGAGGAATCCTCTAAGTTTGGGGTTGGCACAGACTACAGAGTGGGACCCTACCTCAAAAAACAAAAAACGAACCCCTCCAGCCAGGTATGCTATAATTCCACACATACACACAGGAAGTAGAAAATGAAGGATCAGCCAGGACTATATAGTGAGTTCAAGGTTCCTGGGCTGTAAACACAGGATTTTATCTTTAAAAAGTAAAAGAACAGAATCTCTGTGATTTACATATAGTGACCTGCAGAGGGCAATGAACGTGTATCTGCTGGCAAGGTCAGGAATGTGCGGGTACACATATGCCAGGGGATCCAGGGGGAGGTAGAAAGACAACTTCGGGGGATAGGTTCTCTCTTTCCACCTCATAGGTATCAAGTGTTGAACTCAGGCTTGGTGGCAAGCATTCCCAACCACTGAGCCTCCTTGTAGCTCTAAGAGTGTAGGTTCATCAACTGGAAAGACAAAGAAAAGCTACAGGGCTTCTGAGATGTTATCAAAATGTGTAGCAAGGACACCAATTCTGAAGAGAACTCAGAGAGAGAGAGAGAGAGAGAGAGAGTATAGGGTAGAAGTGGAGCCCTGACATCGGGCAGAAGGGCCCTGGCTTATGCCTTCAGCATCACAAAGTCAAACAAACGTCAAAGGGCTTCCCAGCCAAGGCTAGCGGAGCATGCCTGTATCCTCACCACGCTGGAAGCTCAGGGAAGACATCAAGCTCAAGGTCACTGTGAGGTGCACAGTGAGTTCAAGCCATCCCAGGCAACTACAGAGAGCCTCAAAATAAACAGTAAAATGGGGGCCACAAGTGTAGTTCCAATATGAGCTAGCCTAACATATAGGAGTTCAATTCCCAGTTCTGGAAAATAAAAGGAGGATAGTACTAATTCCCCTCCCTATAGTTTACTAACACACACTACTTGGTACAGATTGAACAACCACTGAACTAAGCAAGACTCAGCACTAGCAACAGTGTTGTGACACTAAATGTACTTTGTACGTCTGTGCATTGCATGTGTGCAGTGCCGACACAGGCAAGAAGAGTGCATTGGATTCCCTGACACTGAGTAACTAACAGTTGTGACCACCATGTGGTTGCTCAGAACAGAACAGAGGTCCTCCTACCACAGCAGCCACTGACCTAGTGTGGCGAGCCATCTCTCCATCAGCTGAACTTTAAGCCACAGGCTCGACCCAAACAGCAGAAACAAGAATATAAAACCAAGTCTGACGCAAGCTCCATAGCAGCCTCTGGACCCTTGTCATCATCAACGGTCATATCACCAGAAGAGCAATTACCTCCATCTTCGTTTATCCAGTAGAGGAACAGATTCATGGTGCCCACTTCCGTTATCTGGTTGTCCTTGCCATACAGCCAGAGGACCTGCTGACAGCCGTTCTCCGCTGCCTCACACTGGGCCAGAAGGGATGCACCGTAATTGCTAGTGGGGAAAAGAAAACCTGCTGATTATGAACATGTGTCACCCCACCCTTATGGTCTCAAGTTCCTATTCATTCAGAGAGAGAGAGAGCAACATGCCTCACAGTGCATGTATGGTGGTCAGAGGACAAATCATAGGAACTGGGTCACTCTTACCACCCTCCCCCACACCCCCCCCCGTGAGATCTGATAATGGAATGTCAGTAGGCCTGCTAACGAAATGAGTCGCTGTGCCCACCCTTAAGTCTTAATCACAAAGACATACATACAGAAACAGACAGACAGGAACACATGCAAACACCAGCATGTGCACATGAGATTATCACTTTAATACATTACTCTATCTTCAGAAAATTAAAGAAAGCGTGCTGGAGACTCTGACACCAAAGAAATCTATGTTCACGGGCCCATGTAGGACCATCACAGCTGAGCAGAACCAGGAGAATCACATGCATGCCCCAAGCAGCCTGCCCCAGGTGCCAAGGAAAAAGACAGGACACCAGGCACCTTCTAGAAAGAGGAAGCTGGAGCCATAGAACACCAAAATGGGGCTAGAGGTATTGATATTTCCCAAGACCAGCTTCTTAGTGGACCAGCTTCTCAGTAAAGGCCAGTCTGCTGATTTGCAGTTTGGATTTGATGGCCACACCTTGGCCCTACATCATCTAGCAATGCTAGATGCTTGAGACGGGGTTGAAGAATCAGGAGAGAGGACTGAATCATTTATTAAAATTATACAAGGCCCAAAAGAAGCCTTCACTGATTTTTTGCAAAGACTGATCTCACCTGTAAATAGGATAATATCAGATCCAGAAGTTAGACAAATATTAATTGAATCTTTGGCTTTTGAAAATGCTAATTCATAATGCAAAAGAGTGACTAGGTCTTTAAAGGCAAGATCAGCATCCAAAGACGAATGGATCAGAAATACAGCTAATATTGGATCTCACTTATGATACCTACTTTGACAGAAGTGATTTCTAAAAATTTTAGGAAAAGTCAAAAGATAAGATGTTTTAATTGTGATAAACATGGTCATCTGAAAAGGGATTGTAGGCAAAGCATTCCTAGAAACAATGTTTTTTCTAGAGATAACCCAAACAGAAGAACCCAGCCTTCTGAAGTAGACAGAAAGTGTGCCAACAGCCAGCATTGGACTAGGATATAAAAGTAAACCTTTACCACTGAAAACTGTGTTGGAGGGACTCTCACAGGCCCCAATATCAAATTTGGTTCAATCATTCCCTGTCAGCACTGAAGAAAGTCCTCCACAGAGCAATAAAATGACGTAATGTCTGTTGTTACAAACCATACTGCGGATGACAGAACAGCTTCAGCAGGTAAGACAAAACTTTCGGGAGAGACCGTAAAGCAAGTATTTTGGCAAACTTCTATAAATGATCAATGATCAAAGCAAAAAATACAAATAAATGCATAATAATCAAAGGTTTGGTTAACACAGGCACAGATGTAAAAATAATTGCACCAAAATCTCCACATCCAGACTGACCTCTTCGGGGGGTAAATATTTGAGTTTCTAGGAATTGGAACTTTATCTCAGGTAATACAACAAAGTACAAGGTAAGTTGAGTGTTTAGGGCCAGAAGGACGGATAATAAAATTAAAGCCATACGAATCTAACACAGCAATGAATTTATGGGGATATGATTTGTTACAGCAATGTAAAACACAGATTAACATTCCTCCAGTCTCAGAAGCAAACCATAAGATAAAGAATGCTTCTGAGAGAAATATTAAAAGGTATTATTAAGAACAGTCACCAACCATTCAAGTTGTACCATAAGCAGGGCACAACAGGCACCAATAGCCCTGCCTTTAAAATGTTTAACTGACAAACCTGTCTGAGTGGATTTAAAAGACTGCTTTTTTTTATTATACCTTTACAAGAACAGGATGGAAAAAAAATTTGACTCCATGGTGCCCACTTATAATAATGTCAACCTGTTAGAAGACACCAGTGGAGCATCTTGCCACAAGGAATGTTAAACAGCCATTAGAAATAATCTGTAAAGTTTCCTCAATCTATAATTTACCATTACATGAATGTTATCTTATTAGCTGATTCAAATGTAGATAACTTAGAGAAAATATTTGAAGATAATTTTGCCTTGTTGGGAATTATAAAATGCTCCTGGAAAAAAAATACAAAGAGGAGATTCTATTAATTACCTAAGATAAAAGATAGTTTACAAAATGTATAAGATATATAGATATAGATATAGAGAGAGTAGACAGACAGGTAGATAAATAGGTAGATAGATATACTTTGTCATGATATTAATGGTCATATAGAATACTAACTAATCCTAGAAATAAGCTTCATCTAGCTTCCCGTATGCAATTTTGTGCTTAAGTCTGAAGCAGGTAACTAGGAACTAAGCTTGAGCACTCCAGATGATTTCACAGACTGTGGTCCTTTAACCTCTCCAAGATCTGCTGTATATTTTCATTTAAAATGTTTACGTTGTCTGCAGTGAACCATGACTATGCCTGGTAGTAACCTCTGAGGTCTCCCAGAAGATGATGGCGCCCTGCAATGATGAAGCCACCTAGACTGTGGTAATGCCACTTAGCAAAGATCAGTTTTGGACTGCAAACTGTTCAGGACAACTTGAAAGCAGTTAGCTAAGGTGGTTTAGCTTCAGACTACTCCAGCCAGGACATCCAGTAAGTGCTGCATGTTCCCATTGTATGGAGACTGGACAACAGCTAGCTCTCCCAGAACTTGATCATTATCTTCACTTTCTCAGGATCCCCTAAAGATGCTGTTGCCCTGAGACAACAGGAAGTAGTTTTAAGAACATGACGACCACATTCCCAAGAAGTGGGGTGGGTGGTTTTGATCACCCAGTAGTTATGGATATTTATCATCATTTAGTAGGGTTGTTTGCAAGTTGTTATTGGTCATGCTCAGGGAGGACACTAAGCAAAGGAGGTTAGATTCTGGGATCTCTTTCTGAAAATATAAAAAGGGGGGTGGACATAGGAAAGATAGATAAAATGAATCACTTTTAAACTAAAAAAAAATAGCTATTAATCTCAAATATTTTACATTGGTATGGATTTTTGTATATTGATACAGATTTAAGGTTATTTTTGTTAGAACATATTGTATGTATATATGTTTACTCTTGTTTAATGTATTGTGCCCATACAGCTCATTTAAAAATGTAAAGTTTAGTTTGAAATAGTTTCAAATAGTTTGAAAACTATTATAAACTATTTAGTGTAATTAAGAAATGCAGGTTAATAGTCATTTATAACAAGCAAACTTGTAGTGATGTTAGGTGTGTTTTCAAGGTCAAACATATTTTAGATAGATGGATGATCTTCAAACACTTCAGAGATAGGCAGAATATGCTATTTAAGACATTTTATAACATAAGGTTTTAGATGACAATGAAACACGTCTGCTCCTGGCAGCATCAATCTACTTCGGAGAAGATAATGGGCATCAAAGAACATCCAAATGGAGTTTGCTTTCATTTGTGGCAAATTTAGCCACTGGGAGAGAAACTACCCTTGTCTCAACTGCTGACAATAAGCTGTCTGAACTGGATAAGCAAGGCACAAAAGAAGGTGACTGCTGAACTTTGCCAAGACAAGGTAGGAGAGTCCTTGTTTCCTGCTTCACAGAAAAGCCTATCAGATATCCTAGGCCTACAGGCCAAAGACGAATGAATGAATGAATGAATGAATACCCCAACATTGCAGAGGAACTTCCAGATGTCTCTGTCATTTCTATAGTTTTGGAAGTTGTTTCGTCTGCAGTTCCTGTTTACTCAGGTAATAGTCTATCCTTTCTGGTCTCTGATGGAATTGAAGACTAGATAGTTATATCATTTTCTTTCTAACCAAATTCAGAAAAGAAACTTACAAAAGAGATATAAAGTTTATAAGGTTGAGAAACTACGATGTTTATCTAGGAAAATGTGTTAAGGTCTAAAAAGATATTTTTAAAATGGTAATATAAGTTATAATAGAAGAGGTCTTTGGACTCATCAAGATAGAATAGATAATAGAGTATTTTCTCTGAAATTGCCAAATATGAATGGACTGGACATTATGAGTATAATTCTTACTACATATAGTTTTATCATATTAGAGCAAAAACATTTCCTTTTTATTTAAATAAAAAGGGGGAAATGTTGCAGGATATTTGATCATACTGTTAACACTCCAAGGCTGTTAATAACATTAACCTTGAATCAGGGGCGGAACCAATGACCAACTGACTGGAATTAGCCATAAAGATTTTGGGAGACCCAGGATACAATACAATAGAGAGGCACAGGAAAGAGTAGAGAGGGGTTTAGAAAGATTCGGGGGCCCTTTTGAGGAGAGAGAAGGTTAGCTGGACATTCCTCTGCTGCTTTCTTGATCTATCAGGATTTTACCCCAGTATCTGACTCCCAAGTTTTTATTAATAATAGAAAAATTTAGATAAATGCTGCAGTGCCTGTAGGAACCAGAAGAAAGAGTTGGATCCTCTGGAACTAGGGTGACAGGTGATTGTGAGCCACCATGTGAGTGCTAGAAATCGAACCCAGGTCTTCTGTATAAGTAGCCAGTGCCCTTAACCACTGAGTCACCTCTCCACCCCCATTTACTACTTTTCCTAAGAAAGAAAGAACAAAACAATGACTAAGGATCTAGACCAGTGGAAAAGCACAGGTCAATGTGCACAAGGCACTGGGATTTCATTTCCAAGATATCTCTCTCTCTCTATCTCTCTCTCTCTCAGAGACAGAGAGCACATGTCAGACTCAAGTCTGTCTTTCTCCCCCAACACCTCTAATTACTATAATCCATTTATAATTTTAAGAATTAGTGGTCTCAAAAACTAAACCTGGATAATGAATGTAGACTTGACATTGTCTCAGCTGAGAAAACCACAGACCATTCTCTCCATTAAGAACCCCAATAAGAGGGCCTGAGGAAACAAGCGACACCAGGAGCAGAATCTAGGAGCAAATCCAGTCCTGGGAGCCAACCCAGTCCTGGCACACTGGCACACCAGGATTGAGCCAACGACCTGACTCAGAGTCTGCCATCTCTACCAGAACAGGTACAGGGGAGTAACCCCTGAGTGAGTGAGCCAGAGCCAGAGACTGCTGAGGGTCCGGGCCTTAATCTGGGCCTTTCAAGAGAGTAGACCTAAGCCAACACATAGGTGAGTCTAGGCGAGAGTCTAGGACCTCCCAGGAACTAGGCCTGAGCCAGGACCTCTGTCAGCCTGAGTGAATCTGGGTCCTCTGAGGGAATAGCAGGAACCAGAGATCTTAGTGGGGCCAGGTGTGAGTCTGGGACCTCAGAGAGAGTAGGTCTGAGCCAGGTCCTCTGTGGGTTTGGGTACTAGTTTGGGAAATCAAAGGGAATAGGCAGGAACCTGGAACCCCTGTGGGTCTGAGTGCAAGTCTGGGACCTCTGAGGAAGTAAGCAGGTCCTCTGCAGTCACACGCACCCAAGCCTGGGACCCCCCAAGGCAGTAAACTGGAAACAGGAACCTTTTCAGGTCCAACTCCAACCCAGGGACTTCTGAAGGAGAGAATCCAGACCAGGATTTACATATACAGGTCAAAGCCCGTAACCTAGGCCAAAGTTGCCCTGAGGCAAGGAACTCCACCTTGGGCAACAAATTTCACAGCAGTGGAACTGAATGAGACACCTAGGACAGAGAGGGCCTAAGGAAACAAGCTCCACTGGGAGCAGAAGACAGGAGCAAATCCAGTCCTGGGAGCCAACCTGGTAGTCCCGGAACACTGGTGGATCAGGACTGAGCCAGCAACCAGATCCAGAGTCAGCAATCTCCACCAGAACAGGTCGAACTCCAAGCCAGGGACTTCTACAGGAGGAGATCCAAACCAGGATTTACAGAAACAGATCAAAGCCAGTAGCCTAGGCTAAAGTAGGCCTGGGACAGCAAACTCCAAGGGAGCAGACCAAACCACAGGAGCACTGAGCTATCTCCAGGAACAGGAGTAACCAACAGGGTAACTAGAACTGTGTCACTGACTGTGCCACGAGGAAAATCCATCTGAGCTTTGGATTCACTGACACCTAGAAGATTATTCATCAGAATCTCAGACAGCTCCAACCACACCTATTAGAGGAAAAGATGAGTAGAAAAGGTAAGATCACATGCTATACCACAAAGAGCAACACAATACCAGTAAAACGTAAAGACCTGAACAACCAAATATGGATGAACCAGAAGAAAATGATCAAAAAAATAACCTCAAGAGACTGCTTGAAATTCTTAAAGATGAATTGAGAAATTCCCTTAAAGAAATGGAGGAAAGAGCTGGAGAGATGGCTCAGTGGTTAAGAGCATTGCCTGCTCTTCCAAAGGTCCTGAGTTCAATTCCCGGCAACCACATGGTGGCTCACAACCATCTGTAATGAGGTCTGGTGCCCTCTTCTGGCCTGCAGACACACAGACAGAATACTGTATACATAATAAATAAATAAATAAACAAATAAATAAATAAATAAATGAGAAAGTCTATATTAAAAAAAAGAAATGGAGGAAAAAACAAACAAAAAATTGGAAGATATCAGCAAATCACTTAAAGAAAACCAAGAAAAAGAAATCAAACATATAAAAGAAACTATTCAGGACTTGAAAACTGAGAAAGAAACAATGAAGAAAACACAAGCTGAAGGAATTATGGAAACAGAAACCATGAGAAAAAGATCAGGAACCACAAACACAAGCATGAACGCAGAATACAAGAAATGGAAAAGAGAATCTCAAGCACTGAAGATACAATAGAGGAAATAGGCTCATCAGTTAAAGAAATTATTAAATCTAAAAAAAGCTTAACCCAAAATATCTATGAAATATAGAACACCATAAAAAGGTCAAATCTTAGAATAATAGGTATAGAAGGAGAAGTTCAACTCAAAGGCACAGAAAATTTATTTAACAAAATCATAGAAGAAAACTTTCCCTACCTAAAGAAAATATGCCTATGAAGACACAAGAAGCTCACAGAACACCAAATAGACTGGATCCAAAAAAAAGTCCTCTTGACACATAATAATCAAAACACTAAACATACAGAGTAAAGAAAGAATATTAAGAGCTGCAAAGGAAAAAGGCCAAGTAACATATAATGGTAGACCTATCAGAATTATACCTGACTTCTCAGTGGAGACAATGAAAGCCAGAAGGTCATGGTCAAGCATTATGCAGACATTAACAAATGAATGCCAGCCCAGGCTACTATACCCAGCAAAACTGTCAATCACCATAAAAGGACAAAACAAGATATTCCATGGCAAATCTAGATTTCATCAATACCTAGCCACAAACCCAGCCCTACACAAAATACTAGAAGGAAAACTCCAACCCAAGGAAGATGGCTACACCAACAAAAACACGGACAATTGATGATCTCATTACAGCAAATCCCGAAGAAGAAAAAAAGTGCACAAACTGACATCACCAACGATGAAAACTAAATTAACAAGAGATAGCAACCACTGGTCATTAATATCCCTTAATGTAAATGGACTCAACTCATCTATAAAAAGGCACAGGCTAACAGATTGGATACGAAAACAGAATCCATCCTTCTTCTGCATTCAAGAAATGCATCTCAACCTCAAAGACAGACATCACCTCAGAGTAAAGGGTTGGGGAAAAAAAAATACCAATCAAATGGACCTAAGAAACAAGCGGGTGTAGCTATCCTAATATCTAACAAAATAGACTTCAAGCTAAAATCAGTCAAAAGAGACAAAGAAGGTCATTTCCTATAAGTCACAGGAAAAATCCATCAAGAGGAAATTTAAATACTGAACATCTATGCCCAAATACAAGGGCACCCTCATATGTCAAACAAACACTTTGAAAGCCTAAGTCATATATTAAACCCCACAAACTAATACTGGGAGACTTCAACACTCCCCTCTTACCACTGGACAGGTCAATCAGACAAAAAATGAACAGAGAAATAAGAGAACTAACAGATCTTATGACTCAAATGGACTTAACAGACATCTATAGAATATTCCATCCAAACAGAAAAGAATATACCTTCTTCTCAGCACCTCATGGAACCTTCTCAGAAATTGACCACATACTCGGTAACAAAACAAACCTCAACAAATACAAAAAAAAATGGAATAACCCAATGTACCTTATCAGATCACCATGGTCTAAAACTAGAAGTCAACAGCAATACTAATTCCAGAAAACCCACAAACACATGGAAATTAAACAATGCTCACCTGAATCATCAATGGGTAAAGGAAGAAATAAAGGGGGAAATTAAAGGCTTCCTAAAATTCAATGAAAATGACCACACAACATACCCAAATTTATGGGATACAATGAAAGCAGTGTTAAGAGGCAAGTTCATAGCACTAAACGCCTACATAAAGAAGCTGGAAAAAAATCCCACACTAGTGAATTAACAGAACATTTGAAAACTTTAGAACAAAAGAAGCAAACTCACTAAGAGAACTAGACGGCAGGAAATAATCAAATTGAGAGCTGAAATCAACAAAATAGAAGCAAAGAAAACAATACAAAGAATCAATGAGACAAAGAGTTGGTTCTTCGAGAAAAATCAACAAAATAGACACACCTTTATCCAAACTAACCAAAAGGCAGAGAGAGAATATCCAAATTAACAAAATCAGAAATGAAAAGGGGACATAACAACAGACACAGAGGAAATACAGAGGATCATCATGTCATATTTTGAAAACCTGTACCCCATTAAATTGGAAAACTTAAAGGAAATGGACAACTTTCTGGATAAATATCACTTACCAAAATTAAATCAAGACCAGATAAGCAAATTAAACAGACCTATAACTGCTGAAGAAAAAGAAACAGTCATCAAAAGTCTCCCAAGCAATAAAAGCCCAGGACCAGATGGTTTCAGCTCAGAATTCTACAAGACCTTCAAAGAAGAACTAATACCAAAACTCCTTAAATTATTCCACATAATACAAACAGAGGGAACATTGCCAAACTCTTTTTATGAGGCTACAATTACCCTGATACCGAGACCACATAAAGATATTACTAAGAAAGAGAATTACAGACCAATCTCACTCATGAACATTGAGGCAAAAATACTAAATAAAATACTAGCAAATCGAATCCAAGAACACATCAGGACCATGATCAAGTCGGCTTCATCCCACAGATGCTGAAAAATAAAAACCACATGATCATCTCATTAGATGCCATAAAAGTATTTGACAAATTATAACATCCCTTCATGATAAAAGTCTTGGAGAGAGCAGGAATACAAGGAACATACCTAAACATAATTAAGGCAATATACAGCAAGCCAACAGCCAACATCAAACTAAATGGAGAGAAACTCCCAGTGATTCCACTGAAATCAGGAACAAGACAAGGTTGTTCACTCTCTCCAAATCTATTCAATATAGTTCTTGAGGTCCTAGCTAGAGCAATAAGATACCAAAGGGAGATCAAGGAGATACAAATTGGAAAAAAAAAAAGTCCAACTCTCACTGTTTGCTGATGATATGATAGTTTACATAAGTAATCCCAAAAATTCTACCAAGGAACTTCTACAACTCATAAACATTTTCAGTAATGTCACAGGATACAAGATTAACTCAAAAAAATCAGTAGCCCTCCTGTACACAGATGATAAAAGGGCTGGGGAAGAAATCAGAGAAACATCACCCTTCACAATAGCCACAAATAGCATAAAATATCTTGGAGTAACTCTAACCAAACAAGTAGAAGACTTGTATGACAAGAACTCTAAATCTTTGAAGAAAGAAATTGAAGAAGACACCAAAAAGTGAAAAGATCTCCCATGCTCTTGGGTAGGCAGAATTAACATAGTAAAAATGGCAATCTTACCAAAAGCAATCTACAGATTCAATGCAATGCCCATCAAAATCCCAACAAAATTCTTCAAAGACCTCGAAATAACGATACTCAACTTCATATGGAAAAGCCAAAAACCCAGGATAGCCAAAACAATCCTGTACAATAAAAGAACTTCTGGAGGCATCACAATCCCTGACTTCAAACTCTACTACAAAGCTACAGACTAAAATCAGCCTGGTTACTGGCATAAGAACACACAGGAGGACCAATGGAACCAAATAGAAGGCCCGTATATCAATCCACACATCTTCGAACACCTGATCTTTGATAAAGATGCAAAAAATATTAAATGGAAAAAAGAAAGCATATTTAACAAGTGGTGCTGGCATAACTGGATATCAACATGTAGAAAACTCAAGTCCAAATGAATCAAAGACCTCAACATAGAGCCAGCCACACTGAACCTTACAGAAGAGAAAGTGGGAAGTACACTTGAATGCATTGGCACAGGAGACCACTTCCTAAATATAACCCCAGCACACAGACCCTGAGAGAAACAATCAATAAATGGGACCTCCTGAAACTGAAAAGCTTCTGTAAAGCAAAGGACATGGTCAACAAGACAAAACGACAGTCTACAGAATGGGAAAAGATCTTCACTAACCCCACATCAGAGAGGTCTGATCTCCAAAATATACAAAGAACTCAAGAAACACCAAAAGATCACATAATCAAAAAAAAAAAATGGAGTATAGACCTAAACAGAGAACTCTCAACAGAGGAATCTAAAATGGCTGAAAGACACTTAAGGAAATGTTCAACATCCTTAGTCATCAGAGAAATGCAAATCAAAACAACTCTGAGATTCCATCTTAAACCTGTAAGAATGACCAAGATCAAAAACACTGATGACAACTTATGCTGGAGAGATTGTAGGGAAAAGGGAACACTTCTGCATTGCTGGTGGGAATGCAAGATGGTACAACCCCTTTGGATGTCAGTGTGGCCATTTCTCAGAAAATTAGGAAACAACCTTCCTCAAGACCCAGTAATACAACTTTTGGGTATATATCCAAAGGATGCTGAATCGTGCCACAAGGATATGTGCTCAACTATGTTCATAGTAGCTTTGTTTGTCATAGCCAGAACCTGGAAACAACCTAAATGCCCCTTGACTGAAGAATGGATAAGGAAAATGTGGTACATTTACACAATGGAGTACCACACAGCAGAAAAAATAACAACAGCTTGAATTTTGCAGGAAAATGGATGGAGCTAGAAAACATTATTTTAAGTGAGGTAACCCAGACACAGAAAGACAATTATCACATGTACTCACTCATAGGTGGTTTTTAAACATAAATCAAAGAAAGCCAGCCTACAAACCACAATCCCAGAGAACTTAGACAACAATAAGGACACTAAGAGAGACATACATAGATCTAATCTACATGGGAAGTAGAAAAAGATGAGATCTCCTGAGTAAATTGGAAGCATGGGGACCTTGGGAGAGGACTGAAGCAGGGAGGGGAGTAGAGAAAAATGTAGAGCTCAATAAATATGCAAAAAAGAAAAAAGAACCCCAATAAACTGACCTATTTTCTTCAAGCATTCTCCCTAACATCCTGCCCTGGGCCAGCACGCGGATCAGCAGGTAAAGGCACCAGCTGCCAAGCCTGAGTTCGACCCTCCAGGATCCACACAGGGGAAGAAGAGAGCCTGCTCCCGAGTTGGCTTCTGCCCTGCATTGCATGCCATGGCATATACATTGGCACACAGACACAAATAGATAAAATAACTGTAGGATAGACAAATATTAAAAAAAAAATTAAACAGGTGCTTCCCTGATAGGGGAAGGAGGGGAAACAGGATTTGAGAAGTAACCTGAAACTGTGAGGCCTATGGGAAACAGCTTCTTAACCAATACATCTCCATTGCCTCAGAATGCCGCAGGCTCTAAGGGCTTGGAAAGTCAAGTCCCCAAGCTTCTTTAATGTTTAAATAGCCCACATTTTTCTCTCTCTCTGTTTAGTGCCTTCAAAGGGAAGCCCAAAGTGTCCTGGCTTTATTACTCCCTGATAGATAAAGATTACGCCAGCACATAATATTAACACATGAGATGGTCAGATAATACACCCATGCTTTTAGCTTTGCCACACAATTCGATGCAGGTGGAACATTAAAGCCACAAGTGATCTCCACACCCTAAACCTCAGAACCTGTGACTATGTCAGCTCACTTATGTCAAGGCACTCTGCAGATGGGATTAACGTCTTCATACAGGGCCATGATGATGGCCCAGGGACGACCATGGGATGGGAGGGGTACACATTTCCCCCACCAAAAGATTGGGAACAGCTTGCAGTTGGAAAGAGGATGACTGACTTTAAAATTGATACCGGTGACATAAAACCTGAAGTCAGCAACATGGACAGATGAGACTCTGGAAGGGGCAAGAAGTGACCGATTGTACCAATAATGGTGGCAGGAGGGACAAAGAGGGGCTCATTCTGCCCTATAAGGAGACATTTGTACTCTATGTTGGGAATCTAGACACATATATGAGAGACAAGGAGGCTGAAGAGATGGCTCAGTGGTAAGAACAATTGTTTCTCTTGCAAAGCCTGGGTTCAGTTCCCAGCACTCACATTGGCCACTCACAACCACCTAGAAGTAGTTTCAGGGGATCCAAGGCCGCCTTCTATCCTCCAAGGACACTAGGCAAAAACATGGGTCACAGACTTGCAGGCAGGCAAAACTCTCACACATATAATCAATTTTAAAACAGGACAAGGACACCAGGGGTCTCAAAAAATTGCCTGACACCTGGCAGAGCTCCAATGATGGGCTGCTTTGTGCCTAACTCTACCCTCCCCCAGGACTGCTGGATGCAGATGAGATGTGAGACAAGATACTAAGATGTTATTCTACCTTGTTCTCAGATGACAGACTCTGCGAACAGAGCGCACTTTCAATCGTCGGTCCCTGCCTCTGCACACTGGCATAAATACACACTCTCCACACGTATCTATATTTGTTTGCCATATGTCACATGCAGCTGCCCACAAAGGTCAAAAGAAAGCATCAGATCCCAGGGAGCTGAAGTTCCAGGATGTCGCCTCCTGACATGCAGCAAACTTAACTCCAGCTCTCTAGAGGAGCAGCAAGTGCTCTTAAAGGCTGAGCTGTCTCTCCAGCCCCCATTTGCTCATTTGCTCTTTTAAAGAGAGATTAGAATTTCTGTCTTTTGTTCCTCTGTAGCAGATACTGTTCAAGTTAGATGTAACAATGTTACAAATACAAAAGACTGAAGGAATAGACCTGAAGCAACGAATCTATAGCTGTTGTGGAATAGAATATTTGTTTAAGTGTGCATAGATGTTACATTTATTTATGCTGTATTTGTTTAACTATATAAAGATGTGATGCATTTGTTTTACCTTGCCTACCTAAGACACCTGATTGGTCAATAGTTAGGGAATAGAGGGACAGGCCTGCAGGCAGTGAGAATAAATTGGAGGAGAATCTAGCCTCCAAAGAACAAGGGAAAAAAAGAGGGAGACACCTGGGACCAGCCAGCCAGGCAGCTGCCAGCCAGCCAGACAAGGAGGACACAGAAAGGTAGGACATACAGAAGGAAAGAGCAGTGAAAAGCCCCGAGGCACAACATACATGAAGAGAAAGAGGTTAAGTTATAAGAGGTAGCTAGAAACGATCATAAGCCATGGTCAAGTATTCATAACTAATAAAAAGTCTCTGTGTCACAATTTGGGGGCTGGCAGTCCAAAAAGCCTGCTATATATATTTCTCTAGAGAAGCCCACCTCCTAGAAATGGTGAGAAAGAAAAGGTTTGTCACTGTGAGTGGGGCACCTTTCACATCCAGATGTCATCATCCCCCGTATCTCAGAGGCCGGTCACTGGGCTCTGACTATCCTAAACCTCCCAGGACATCATGGAAAGTCCAGGAGTGTCTGCCCTGGCTGTAACATGTATGTCACAGCTGATTCATGCCTGGGAAGAGCCCCAGGGTACTTAATCCTTCTGGTCTAGCCATCAAGGGGCATTCTGAATTCAGGGCCAAGTACATCCTGAAACAGGCCTGCACATCTCAAATGCTCTTTCATTTCTTGCCAACTACATACAGTCTGTGAGACTGGCCAGGCATTACCAAAGCAGGGCTTTCCTCCATCCCTTCACAGCAGGTGTGCCTGTCATCCCTGGCAAAGCAGACAGTGTTTCAGGGAAGCAGGCACCTTCCCAGACAGAGCTCCCTGGAGCCACTGAGAGCATCAATTCCAGAACCAGCCTGCAGCTGGAGAGGAGCAGAGCTCAGGGATACTAGTTCAAAGCACTGTCCTACTCCCATGTCATCGCTGCCACTGTTGCCTTAGGAGGGGCCACAAGTGACACCAGCAACTAGCACATTGACATAGCTATGTTTTTAAAAAAAAAAATTATAAACTGTTTGGCCTATTGCTTGGGCTTATTAACTAGTTCTTACATTTTAAGTTAACCCATAATTCTTATCTATGTTTAGCCACGTGGCTTGGTACCTTTTCTCAGTGAGGCATTCTCATCTTGCTTCCTCTGCATCTGGTTTGTGACTGACTCTCTGCCTTTCCTCTTCCCAGAATTCTCCTAGCTAAATCTTAAAGCACAAAGAGCTATTTACTCACTTCTGAACACTCTGCCCACACAGCTGAAGGCACACACCATCACTAAACAGCCAGGAAAAGACGCCCAGACTGACTTACCCGCCCATCTTGCAGTCCCCAGTTCCACCTTTCCAAGCTCTGACATATTTTGGATTGGCCCACAGTGACACTGGATTAAATGTTCCACCAGAAAAATAAGATCCCACAGGGCTCAGGATCACAAAGAGCTGGGCTTTGGAAGGCTTCTTGATTCCAAGAGATGGCTGTAATAAAGATAAAAGACACCTCTGTAATAGACAGTGAGAAGTCTTTTGTAAAGCCTAGAATAGACCTGTGTCCCCCTCCCAGAATGGGTACCCAACCAAAGCCTGTTAAAGAAAACACTGACAATGAGTATTTAGGTTTGGGGAAGAGAGGGCAGGACAGGATGGGACATGAGATGGCTCAGTGGATAAAGGCACTTGCTGCCAAGCCTGAAAACTCAACTAACTTGAATCTGATCCCTGAACATCATATGGTGGAAAGAAGAGAACTGAGCCCTACAAACTGTCCCCTGACCTTCACATACATGGTATGGCACACACATTCCTCCAGCCCCACCCTGCACACACATAAAATTAATAAATGTGACTTTAACTTTCATTTTTGGTTTTTTTTTCTGAGTTATGATTTTTACAGGAAAAAAAAAACACATCAGTTGGTCGCAGTTGCTGTTCCTGCTGACGGCACAAATGAGGGTCCTGCCTCTAGCCCCCTTGAACTCTTTTCCCAGCCTGCTAGGCATCCAGAACATGTGAGGGCAGTGAGCAGGGAGCAGATGGGGAAGGAGGCTGTGACCATGCCTGCCTGTAAGGCAATAAAAGGCGGCAGATGGGGTAGACAGAGACGACAGACAGGAGAAATAATGTCAAAAGGACAGGAGAGAATGACTCTGACCTCACATGGTGAAGCGGGAGCTGGAGAGCTGGTCCAGCAGTTAACATCACTGGCTGCTCTTATAGGGGACCCGGATTCAGTTCCCATCACCCACAGGGAGGTTCACAGTTGTTCATAACTCCACTGCCGTGGGATCTAGTGCCCTCTTCTGGTATCTGCCGGTTCTACACACACACACACACACACACACACACACACAAACTTGCAGAAAAACAACCTTGCACATAAAATAAAAATAGATAGTCTTTAAAGAAGAAATGAATGAAAGACAGAGGGCAGACAGCTTTTTCCATGAGTACTGGAAACCTACAGACTCCTCCAGCACAAGGGAGGTTGTTCAATCGGGTCTGTGGAATTTTAGAGACTGAAAGTCGTGGAGGCAGTGTGTCCTCACGGAAGAATGGTTTGTCTCCAGTCAGCCATGCAGTGCAAGACCTCAGGAACAGACAACCAACCAGGACTGCCTACGTTGGGTGCTAACCACTGAAGCCTGATATGCCGGCGTCACAGAGGATGGCAGCCATGAGAAGCAACAGTGACAGGGAAGGGGGGTTCACTGACAAGCTGATGCTGCGTTATCAAGCGCCGCCATTTGCTTGCATTCCATTGCACCTGCTCTACTGTGCACTATCTGTCTGTCGGGGCCCCCTCATTAAGAACCAGATGGTGGCTGGGTGACAGTTGTTAGGAGTCAGACATTACACTGGCCCCTGTCACCTGGCAAGATAAAAACAGGCAGTACCCTGGCCAGCTCAGGGTCCTGTGGCTGCTGCGTCACTACCTAGGTATGCAGGTGCAAAAGGTCCCTTTAAGAGACAAGCTCCGCCCATCCCCCCTTACCCTGCTGCTCTTCTGAAAAGGCAGGCTGCTCCTAGCTTCTCCCTCTCTGAATATTTCTCCTTCTCTCTTCCCTCCCCTTCACCCTTCTCTCAATAAACTCCTCACTTGAGCTCTGCCTGCATGGTGTATCTGCCTCTCACCTGCCCGTGGCCTGGCCCACCAAGGTCTCTCTCGCACCAACGGTGCTGATGCACGCCTTTAATCCTAGCACTCGGGGCAGAGGAAGACAAGGCGGATCTCTAAGTTTAAGGCCAGCCTGGGCTACAGAGTGAGTTCCAGGACAGACAGGCAGGAAAACCCTGTCTTGGAAAAAAAAAAAAAAAAAACAGAAAACAAACAAAAAGAACCAAATGGTAAATATCTGTAAGCCTTGGAAGCTTCTATGGGCTTATTTGCCGTGTAAGCCTGACTACCCGGGTTCAATCCCCAGGACCAATGTTAAAAAGCTAGATGTGGTGGGATGTGTCTCTCGTCCCTGCACTCCTACAGTGAGTGAGAAGAGGAGACAAGACAAGAGTAAGCCGGCTAGCCTGAAGCACACAACACAGCAGCCAGATCCCGCCTCATAGAGGTGAAATAAATGAGAGAAGAACTTCAGAAAACTGGCCAGTTTGCCGGCTTACCTGTACTACTGTGCATTGATGCATTCACACACGCACACGCGCGCGCACACACACAGACGCTGCACGAGTTCGAATTGGTCTTATTAACAATAAAAACCCGGAGCCAGATATTGGGGTAAATGCCGAAAGATCAGAGAGACAAAGGAGCAGCTGTGTCTCCTTAAGAACCTTTGGGATGGTTTGGGTTTTGCTGTTGTTGGTTTGGGTTTGGTTTGGGGGTCGGAGTGGAAGAAGCAGTCTTTCTACATAGCCCGGCTATCCTGGAACTCACTACACAGACCAGGCTGACCTTGAACTCACAGAGATTCACCTGCCTCCTCCTCCTCCTCCTGAGTGCTGGGATTAAAGGTGTGTGCGACCACACCAGGCTAGTTCTTTAATAGGAACTTTATCGGAAAATTAGAATCTTTCCCAGATGCAGGATGAGGAGTTTGAAACCCTACTATGCTCTCATCTGGGAAGGAGGCTATGCGGAGACATGCGCCACTCCTTACCAGCTCTGAAGGAACCATCTTATCTCGAGAAGAACATCACTGAGACTGAGGGGGCAAGGAGTCAGATGGGAGGTAACCAAGGAAACCACCACTGCATCTTAGCTGGGTCTCTGTGGTCTGAGCGTGTCTTATGGTTCAGTGGCTTGAAGCGGCAGTTGGGATGTTTCCACTGCACCAGAAGTGAAGGACCAGAGAAGGCAGGCTCCCAGCGGCCACACATGAACACCAGTGGACCCTGGCTTCTTTCTAACACTCTCCTTGCAGGTGTCACCCGCTCTTCCCTGTGGGCTTTTCTAGAAACAGTAGGAAGAAATACCCTAAAAGGGAAAAGTCTACCCACCATAGCCCAGAGGGAAAAGGGGTCACCTTACCCAATACATGCCATCAACCTTATAAATACCCATTAAAATGCCTGGTAAAAAACCCAGTACAACTGGCCAGGCAGAGGAAGGGGTTAGTGAGAGAGGGACGAGAGGACAAGGGGAAGACAAGTGAGTCCAAGTGCATGACAAGTGCGGAAAGTGACAATGTCACAAGACTCATTAGGTATAATTCACACACACTAATGTGTAGTACAAATAATAAAAACCCAGAGACAGATATTGGGGCTCAACCTGAAGGTCAGAAAAGCAAAACAGCCAGCCACTGCCTCTTACCTCCACCTCAGACCGAAATGGGCAATCCTGCCTCCAGGAATCCTCAGACTGAGACCCGTCTCCTCCTATCTTATTCCTCTGTAGTGCTGGGATTAAAGGTGTGCGCCACCACCAGTCTGTATGGCTGACGAATATGGCTGCTTTGCCCTTTGATCTTTAGGCAAGATTTTTTTTATTAAAACACAAACAATACACCACTATACTTAATGCACAGTAAAATTTCAAAATCCACAACCCAGAACTCACTGGGACGCTCCTCCCGTTAATGGGTCAGCGTGCTCCAGGCTCTCTTAGGAATGCATGCTCTGCTTTGCCAGGGGAGCTTTGTCTCCTAATTCTGTCCTCTGAGGAAGATAAGAACTGGGAGGAACTGTCACCGAGTAGCAGTGTCTTGCTTCCTGAGGGCCTGGCACTCTGAGCGTTTACAGCCTCGCTGAGTTTCCTATGTTAGTGGTTGAAGAAGTGATCTCTGGCTTCCTGCTAGCCTGCCCCGCTATTAAGGACTTTCTCTGTCTGGAATCACGGGCCCAAATAAACTTCCTTCTGTAAGTTGCCTTGCTCATCGCATTTTATCACAGCAAGAAAAGCAACCAATACAAATGATAAGGACTCTGAGTAAATTAAAGATACAATATGCTCCCTGCTCCCTGAAGGCCACATCTAGCTTTTAAATTCTGAATGAACTGTATTTCTGATATATAACCTAATAGCACTTTGTCATCTACCATATGAATTCCAGGACGACTCAATGAGTTTACACATACCAGTGCAATTTGCATTATATTTAAAAAGTAACAGTCACCTAATAGAATAAATTTTTTTCTGTACTGAATTCCCCCTAGTTTATGCTGAGGAGGCAGATTTGCGGCAGGGCACACGAAGCCCTCTAGATTTCAAGAGCAGCACAAAAACAAGCAAATTGCACTTTCCAAATCTGTTTGCGCTTATTCCACAAGGTGGCAGCAGAGAGCGCAGACAGAAGGAGAAAGGCAGATTCAGCATCTCCATCAATGCCTCTAGAAAAGGCATCTTGATGAATCATTTCATTCATATCTGTGTCCTTAGCAACGGCTGAGTTATACAGTTGCATTTTTCAATGCTGGCCAAAGCTGTGCGTGAGAATGTAACTTCGTACCTTCCAAAACTGAAGCCAGGTCCATGACACCTCACTGTTCCTCTGTGGATCACAGCTTAGGAACCTTCTGTCATTTACATTCATTGCCTTTCCATGAAAAGAACTCATTGGGAGAGGGGGAGGGATGCTGCTCTTGCCGAGGACCCAGGTTCGGTTCCCAGCCCCACAAGGAGGCTCCCAACTGGCTGTAATTCCAGATCTAGGAGATTCCAATGCCCTGTTCTGGTCTCAAATGGGCACGGTACCCACGAGCACAGATAAACACACACAGACAAAATGCTCACAGACATAAGATAAAAAATGGTTATATCTTCCAAGAACTCACTGACTCTATTGGGGAGAAAGTCTCAATACCACTTCAATAGTGAGCATGACAAATGTCACTCTGACTCTGCAAAGGAGCGAGGTGACAGACAGGCAAAAACAAAAGCCACATAACACACGGGAAATAAGGTGTCAGCAGCTGGCAGGCTGCAAGCGACAGTCTGATCCTCTTGGGGACATTTTTGTTTTGACTTTGGGAAACAAGGTCTCATTACGCAGCCAAGGCTGGCTTCAAACCCAGAGCAGCCCTCCTGCTTCAGCCTCCCAAGGACTGTGATTACAGCACAGCACCACACCTAGCTCCTTCTTGGGGTGGGGGTGTTTCTGGGGAGACACTGGGAGTTTAACATACACACTAGGTAAGTATGGTACCACTGAGCTACACCCCAGGCTGCTCAGGAACAACAGCAGAATCTGTATCCTCAGATAATCTGAATAAAGAATGGAGAAGGCTGTAGCATTTCACATGCTTCAAGAGACCACTGAGGCTGAAACACTAATGTCTTTATATGTTTATATATGTAAGTGTACACACAAAGAGAGAGAAACAGAGAGAGAGAGAGAGATCTCTTACTTCCTGGGCTAAGCTCCACAATACTCAAGCCTCTCTGTACTCTGCACAGAGGAACGGCAAATAGGTATGATTACAAACAAAGCCTGCTTCCCAGAGAGAATAACCACTTCTTTCTGGGTCACCCAGAATTGCTTCACAGAAAGGCGGGATGTCACTGGTTATTTGACGGATGGCAGAAAAGAGCCAGTGAGCTGAGAAATTCCATTAGAAACAGTGCGGGTCTCAGAGGCAGAGAGCTCAGCAGCCTGGGGGCAGGGGACTGAAGGACAGACAGTACTAACCAACAGTGCGGAGGGTACAGCAGCACAGCGTGCGTGCGTGTGTGTGTGCGTGTGTGTGTGTGCGTGTGTGCGTGTGTGCGTGTGTGTGTGTGTGTGCGTGTGTGTGTGTGCGTGTGTGTGTGTGTGTG
>PVIU01013285.1:34292-56729 GCA_004026605.1 Ondatra zibethicus | reverse complement strand
AAGTTGGCAGATGGAGAACCCACAAACAATGACACCAGGACCTATCTCTTCTGCATGTATTAACTTTTTGAGAACTGAGTCTTTTTGAATGCACTCCTTCCTAGGCCAGGAGGGATGGGGGTGGGCCTTGGACTTCCAACAGGGCAGGGCACCATGCCCTCTTTCAAGGAAGAAGGGGGAGGGAGGAGGGGTGGGGGGTTGTGGGAGGGGACTGGGAGAAAGGGAAGAAAGGAAAAAAAATTTTATTTCTTTAATTATGTTCTTGAATGGAAAAAATAAAACAAAACAATGTATGGAAAAATAAATAAATAAATTAAAAAAAAGAAGAAACTTTTATTCCTTAAAAAAGCAGTCTGTGTGTTTTTATCACCATCTCTGCATCTTGTTCCCAGTCTCTCTGATCTGCAACAGGCTGGACCCTCTACAGTTGCATAAAGAAATACAGACCATCACAGAAATTGTAAAAACATGTAAATTCTCCATTAGGTGCTTCCTGTCATGTCAGAGTAATGAGAAAATTAGTTAATAGAATGCATAATTAACAGTTGCCAGGGTTTGAATTATGCGATTTGAAACATGCTCTTTAATATTTCTAAGAATAATTTAGAGAATTAGATAATTTTTTCAATATCTTACAGGTAAGTATTAAATATGGAAGCCAATATACACAACTAACAAATAACAGACATATAATCAACTCAAGGTTTGTCAAATTTTAAAGATGCTCAATAACTTTCGTTCCCTTGGTGAAAATATATATAATAATAATTATTTATAATGTATGTTTATGGTATAGATATGATATATTATAGTAAGAAAAAATTTCTAAGAATTGAGAATGGGAAGTAAAGTTGCCAGCATGATACACTCTAATATCATTACAGGTAATTGCCACTAAACTAGCATTAACCAAATCAAATTTCCATTGGATGCACATTAGTGTTCAAATCAAAGATTCCACATCTTGGATTTAAATCTTAGGACCCTGTGGCAAGTGAATAGAATAATTTCTTCATAAATGTGTGGTTTCAAGCTAACCCACAAACTTTGGTTGCTAATGTGGCCATGCTAGTAATCTTAACATCTGTGGTTTCTATTTGTCCTGTGTCTTGAGACATACAGATTTTATCACTCAGAATGCTACTTGGTTTCTCTCCTTGCAAACAATTTATACAGCACCTAAAACACCCCAATGCAAATTCTTTTATATGAATGCAGTGTAATGCTTAGATACCAAGGAGAACCTGGAGCTAAAATTACTGGGATCAAATTTCCTTGCAGGTTTTTCACCTTTTTGAACATTTTAGTCTATTAATCTTTCAACCTTTTTGATGGTGAAATTCAAATGATGATGATGATGATGATAAAGGAAACAATAAATGTCCTCAAGGTATTAATGTTTTAGTAAGTGACATTTGAAATGCATGTTCAGAGGTATCTGGAACAGCATGCCTAAATACACAAACACAGACCTTTCCCTCATGATTCTGACTAGATATGTTCTCTGTTCATTATCTATTCCCTGATGAATTCTGTTTATTTACATGGACCTGGTTGCATTACCCTCTTTAACAATTATTTGTTTCCTTATGTTCCTAACAACAGTAGATTTAAAGTTGACTGAGAAGAAATATTATTTGTATAAGTCTTTCAATACCATACAAGACTCAGGCAGAGCAGAATATAAGTAGTTTTAAAGGCAGTAGTGTGACTGACTTTTATATCCTTTCATCTGAGAGCACTCCTCTGATGTCTATAACAGCCTTTCCAATTTGCCAGAACATGAGAACATTAAATAAGGGTGGAAATTGTTACCTTCTGATGGGCTCATTTAGTCTTTTTATGTATATGCTAGGTAAAATAATTGGCCTGCAGAACCGTCTGAACCCCAGTTCTTAGAACTGTGTTATATTATGTGACAAAGAGTTTTACAGATATGGTTACATTAAGGAGGTTGGGATTGGAGATAAGCTTAGATGTTCCGGATGGACTCAATAAAATCACAAAACTCTTTGTAAGCCAGAGACACCAAACAGGAATCTACAGAAAGCTTCTAAATGATAGGAGAGAGAGAGAATTCTCATTTGGAGTCTCTCAAGGAGCTCAGTCCTACTGACATACTGATTTTAAGATTTCTGTCATTCAGAACTATGCAACTCCATATCTGTGTTGTTTCGAATCCCTAAATTTGTTATAGTCTGTTACATTAACAAGAAATTGAAAAACAGGGCTGTGGAAATAAAAACAAACAGTAAAAAGAAAGAAGGAAAGAAGAATGAAAGAAATCACATTTGGTTACAAATAATAGCTCTGCTTGGCTTAAAGAAAAGACTGTACGAATAGAAGAGTGGGTCACCACAGTTGGTGAAGAACAAGAAACAGCATAGGAATGGTTGCAAACTATTTTTTAAATCCATTACATTAAGTGATTTCTGCTTAGAAATCAATGGCAATTTGTAGAAGAATAAAGAGGAGCACAACATTGCAATAAATAAATAAATAAATAAAACAGGAAGAAAACAAAATTTAAAGTAACACCTTTGTTCATTTCATTCCACAGATATAACAAACCAAGTGAATACTTTCTTTATGCAAACACAGTCTCTGGAATGATGAAGCAGCTTTGCTTTCTCTTGCATGATCTCTGATATGAACTGCTGTGCTCAGGCCTCCCTCCTATGCCCCACCGCCTCTACTCCCTAATTTTACCTTCAACCAGAAGCTCTTAAATGGAGGCTCATGGGGGAAAGGAACTAAAGGGAATAGCAGTGGAGGGGCTGAAGCTGTCATTCTCGTTTTCATAAAGGGTCCGTGAAAATGCCAAACAGAAGCTGTAATGGTGTTCCTGGCAATAACTGCCTTTATTCCCCCTGTATTTTCAATCAGATTTAATTTGAGTTAAATAGGAATAAAAACTCTTTACCATTGCACCCTAATGACTGTAATTTTCTTTCAAGCTGTTACTTACAGACACAGTATGCTGCAACTTGGAAAGAACATTCCAAGCACCCCAGCCCATCTCACTTGTAATTGAGTCTTGAGGATAATGTCATGAAAACTGACTTAAAGGGTAAATTTCAATACAGGGGATTAATATGAAGTGCAAGCCCTTCTGAATCCTCCAAAAGAAGAGAAATTATTTGCTTCTGTTTTTTTTTTATTTTTAGGTTCATTATTATAGCTGCTTCAAAGACGCTGTCTTGGCTTTTTCTTGGGGGGGGGCATAGGACTCTTGACAGTGTCTCTATGTGAACACTTCACTCACCACATAGTTGTAACCCCGATTGCCAGATCCACAATGTCTCCATTAAGACTTCAAGTAGCTAAACTCTTTGGTGCCAGATGGCATGCAAATCGGTCCCTTTCCACAGATGCAGATGTCACAGTGCCCAGAGTTTGTTAGAATTTCTACATCCACTCCTACTGGGAATATAATTTGGTAGAATAGCTCTATGCCCTACCTGCCAATGATTTGCAGAACACAGACTCATTCCTAGATGACAGCTGTCATGTGTGCACCCTTCTCTTCATCAGAATGGCAAAGAATGCAAATGTAAGTGGGAATTAATGGGAAATTTTAATTTATGTGATTGCTTGGATATATACTAGATAGAAGGAGAAACATTCTAAAGATTAGAGTGATTTCCAAGATAAATCTCACTGAATGAGAGCTTTGGTTTTCATTCTCCCCTTTCCTCATTGACAAGGCTTCCTAGGAACAGTCTTAGCCTATGGGTGGCAAATGGAGAGGGAACTGACTGACTGCATTTATGCATCATTTCTTGAATATGCAAAGGAAACAAGAATGGATGGAAGGAGCAATGATGTTGATAATGTCACTAGACTTACAAAAAAGCTTTAAAATTGAAAAAGTAAATGCAAACCTGATATTTTCAATGTTCTTTTTGTTAATATTTCATAGCTGTATTCAGTTTTTAGAAGTAGTTCTGTTCTGGCTCTAGCAGACTCTGACCACAGCATATAGTGCATATACTTACCAAATTAGCAGTTACCTGCCAGACACATTTTAAAAATTAATAGAAAATTAAGAAATTGCTGGGCAGTGGTGGTGCACACCTTTAATCCCAGCACTAGGGAGGCAGAGGCAGGCAGATCTCTTTGAGTTCGAGACCAGCCTGATCTACAAGAGCTAGTTCCAGGACAGGCTCCAAAGCCACAGAGAAACCCTGTCTCGAAAAACCAAAAAGAAAAAAGAAAATTAAGAAATTATAAATAAGCCATTAGTATTAATATATTTATGTATATACATATACCATTTATAGTCACATGAATTTGAGGTAAAATATTTAGTGTTTAAGAAGTCCTTGAGAAGTTTTGTTGTATGTCATTTCTAGGCCTATAACCATTATTATATAAAATATATTTTGGAAAGTACCAACTTAATAAAAATATAATAATCACAATTTTATGAGAAAAGGGTTATTTTCCATAAGGTTTAAAGCTACCATACTGTACTGTATGAATCTCTCTCTTTGTCACTCTCTCTCTCTCTTTCACACACACACACACACACACACACACACACACACACACACACACACTACAACTGAAACTAATAAATTTTAAAAAAAAAAAGGTTAAAAGGTTTCAGTACTTGCCCAAGGTCATGGCTTCATTCTATTAAGAGATAAAGAAAAACAAACAGATTGCAGCTTAGTTCCACCTATATCAAAGCAAATTTTCTCACACTTTGTAGAATGGATGTAGGAAACTCCTACAGCCACAATTTACTTATCTGTCAATTGCAGGAAATAGCTCTTTCAGGCTCCTTACAGAGTCTGACCTATGGCGAACAGTTATTTCAACCGTAATGGTAATGATGGTCCTTAGTGACACAGTTATCTAATGTTACATGTGTAACAAATTATTTTGTCAATTTCAATTTAATACACATCCTTGAAGTTTGAAATTTCATCTCTTTAGTGGCTTGTGATTTCCTCACTAACTTGAATTTGTAACTGTGTCTTGCTTTCGCTGGGCTTTAGTCTCCCTATGAAAACAGATAAATAACTTTTATTGCCTTTCTCATTAAGTGTTATGTGTGCCTGACTGCAAATGCTAATGTATTTATACTGCAGTTTCCCTGACTGTGTCTTCACACCCTTACTTCTCAGTTCTGTGACCCGTTTTCCATCATAGCGCTACTGCATGATATCCTTGTTATTTTTGATAAAATTGATTTTTCTGAAACTTAGCCTCCAGCATTCATCAAGTTATCTTAAACTAATGAGTGATGCTTATTATTTATAAACATGGAGGAGAGAGTTATTTGTATTCTAACACAAACAAATTGATCTCATTATCAAAAAAAAGCATCAATTGCACAGAAGAGACTTACTCAAACTGCCTAATATTGAAAAAAACTGAGCTAATGAACATAAAAGTTGAAAGAATAATGCCTTCTTCTCAGAAGTTGGGGTAACTACTTCTTTCTATCCATAATCTTCATTTAGCGTTTCAGTAGTTCATTTTTAAATACTATGACCATCATAACAAAAAAGTCACTAGGAATTTTTTCCACTTGAACACGTCTTAGTTTGTAGCCATGGTTGGCATGAAACTATGTGTAAAACATAGAATTTGGCTTCAGACTCACAAAACTCTCCTGCCTTTGCTTCTCAACTGGACTGCAGGAATTAACAGTATGTGTCACCATGACTGGATTTTTAATAATACCTTGGAAAACATTGCTAGAATTCTGTGCTTACTACATATAAAACTACCATGTTTTTCTTTGTTCTTTTGGTTATAAGCAAATGATTTTCCCTAAATGTTACCATGTGTAGGGATATACCAAACTTTCCTTAATGTTATATTACAGTTCATAATTTCTGTTGTTTTGTACAATTGATGTGGTACTATTTTTGAATATCACTGCTTCTCACTCTGTCTTCTTTCTGAGGAGAGCTATTGTGTTAAATTGGGGTTCATGAAGATAGTGTGATGAACAGCAAGGATGCTTCTTGTTGACTCTCAGAATAATGTATTTGATCCTTGCAGCTCATTTTTAGTAAAATGGTTCAGCATCATGGCACTGGGACTTATACAAAACTTTCTGACTGTAATCATTACTGTTGGGAAGTTGTGACCAGCAAATGTAGATGATGGGGGGAAGTGTGGTTTGAACATAATCACTTGTAAAAAAAAGAGCAATATGTCAAAATTTATTTTTACTATTGTCATAAAATATGCAAGCTTTTTGAAAGGTTGTTTATTTGCTTAGTTTGTCTACTTATCATTATTATTGTTGGATTTGCTTTTGGGGGAAACTCATTAATTCATTTTTCATTGTCAATCATTTTTTATTTTTCACCTTATAAATTTCTTCTCTAGATACAAAAATTTCACATAGTTAATAGTTTACTGAAATCTTAATATTATAAACTTACGGAAGGAAAGAAGTGGCTATGATGGTAATAAATTTAGAGAATTCTGGTGAAATCATGAAAACAGGAGTGGCATGCTGAAATGAATAAGGTATGCTGTAAGTTAAGGAGTAAAACTGCTTTAAATTTTCTGTGATAGAAATTCAAATGAATATGTAAGCAAATAAACCTATGCATGGGAATGGGCTGGACCATCAGTATGCAAGGAAAGCTAACCTCACCCTTTCAATCAAACCTGACTACAGTCTCATGGAAGTCTGGTATACAGAAACCTCCACAAGAATAAATTTGTAATCCACATGAAATCAATCGCGAGCTGAATATTTAAACCTATAAAATATGGTGATATCATTAGCGGTTACCATAGATATTATGGCATTATTTGTACAGTATAGCATAATTTCTCTTATCTTTTCTTCTTTCCTTTCTTTCTCCCTTCCTTCCTTTTTTCCTTCCTTTCTTTTAAATTAATAATAGATTCTCTTCCTTGGGGCAGTGGTGGCACTTGCATTTAATCCCAACACTTGGGAGGCAGAGGAGGGTGGATCTCTTAGTTCCCGGCCAGTCTGGGCTACAGAGTGAGTTCCAGGACAGTCAAGACTACACAGAGAAACTCTGTCTCAAAATAAATAGAAAGATAGATAGATAGGCAGATGGATAGATAGATAGATAGATAGATAGATAGATAGATAGATAGATAGACAGATAGATAGATGATAGATAGATAAAACTAAGAAAAAGAGAAAAGAGATTCTTATCTCATACAATACATCCTGACTGCAGCATCCTTACTCCACTCCTCTCAATTCCCCTACTTCCCCTCTCCCCTAGATCCATTCCTCCTCCATTTCCCCTCAGAAAAGAACAGCCCTCCAAGAGATGACAGTCAACCATGACAAAACAACATACAACAAAACAAGCCAAAAGACTTCATATTGAGGCTGAACAAGGCAACCAAGGCAATCCAATAGGAGGAAAAGAGTACCAAGAGCAAACAAAGGAGCCAGAGACAGACTCACTCCCGCTTTTAGGAATTCCACAAAACCACAGAGCTACCAATCATAACTTATCTGTAGAGGACCTGGTGCAGACCCTTGCAGGCACTGTGCTTGCTGTTTCGGTCTCTATGTGATCATATGAGCCCTGCTTATTTGATTCAGTGGGTCATGTTTTCCTGGTGTCCTCCATTTCCTCTGACACCACCTACACTCTTTTCTCCCCATTCTTCCTCCTAGTTCCCCAAGATCCAAGGAGAGGGACTTTTAGAGACCTTCAGTTTAGACTCTCTATCTCTATAATGCTGAGTGTGGGTTCCTAAACAAACTCCTGTTACTGGCTGAAGACTCTCTGTTGATAACAAGACAAGTCACTGATATATGAGACTAGCACAGTATGATTAAAAACCATGTATTTACTTTTTATTTTTATTTTTCCAGTTGTGTTTGATTCTAGCCTAGGTCTCTGGGTTATCCAGTCTCTGGTTTCCGGTCATCTAGGTAGTGTAGAGCATGCAGTGTGGTACTTAAGTTAAGCCATAAACTGGTTGGCCACCCTCACAAGTTCAGTGCCCAAACTACCCCAGCACACCTGGCAGACAAGACAGATTGTAGGTGGAGGGTTTTGCGGCTGGCTTGGTGTACAAGTTTCTCTTTCCTTAGCTTGTAGAGTACCTTTTTACTCAAAGAAACTAAAACTTAGGGGTGAAGGCTCCATACAGGCACCACATTGAACTGTAAACAGTTCAGTTAGCTGTGAGGATATTGTCCGTGGCTATGGGGCCCCACTCTCAGAGACTGACCTTCTGTTTAGTCATACACCTTGATTGTTTAGGAATCTTCACGGGACCCCCTTGACCAACAAATCAACTTAATGTGTTTAATATTGAATGAAAGATTCAAATACAGATATTTGCAAATAAGATGTTTTAAGTGTATGTATGTAAAATATTTGGTTTCAATTTTAAAAATAATTTATTTTTATATCATACAAAATTAATTTTAGTATATTTACTTTATATATATAATGGTTTATATTCTACTATTAAAGATACTTGAAACTTCATGATTAAAATCTTAAAAGCAATTTATGAACATAATATTTAAGAATTATCAAAATAAAAAAACCCATAAGTATAGAGATGTACATGTGAAAGAAAGAACTGCCTTAATTTCTCTGCCTTAATTTCAAAGTCAGAATTACAGAATTTTGGGTTATGTTTACAGCATATATAAACTTGGAAGTGACAGGTTGAGTCACTGAATGCACAACTACTTCAGACCTGTAGAATATGTAGCTTTTAGCTTTATCTTTTATAACAATGATACTTTTTCCTCATTATATTTGTCTCCTCCAAACTGAGCAGTTTGTATCTATACTTGGGGTGAATAAGTCTGGAAATGCTTCCCTAGCTACTATCTAGGGCAGTGTCAAAATGTAGCTCTGATGCCAGCCTTCTGGTAGAAGATGGTGAGTATTTGGGATGAGAATATGTTTTGAAAAGGATGGCAAAGTGAAAATCAAGGCAGAAGATGAAGAGAAGAAAAGGGATTAAAATAACATAAACATTAATTAAAACAATACCTCCTTTGGTTAGTAGGAAGTTTTGTATGTTTTTAAACATTTTTTTAAAACTTTTAAAATCTATTTTATTAATTTATTTTACATCCTGACTACAGTTTCCCCTTCTTTCTCTCCTCCCATTCTCCCTCCCACAATCCCTCTGCCCCTCCTCAACAATTCACTCCTCTGTGTTTGCTCAGAAAGAGGCAGGTCTCCTATTAGACTCAAGTAGCAGTAAGACTAAGGACTGTCCCTTGTAATAAGGCTGGGCAAGGCGACCTTGTATGAGGAATAAGTTCCCAAGTGCCAGTCAAAGTGTTAGGAACTGCCCCTGCTCTCATTGTTAGAAGTCCCACACGTAGACCACGCTACACAACTGTTGCATGTATATAATGGGTCTAAGTTGGTCAATGCAAGCTCTCTGGATGTTAATTGAGACTCTATGAGATCCTATGAACCAGGTTAGTTGTTTCCTTGAGTTTTCTTGTGGTGTCCTTGACCCCTCTGGCTCCTACAATTCTTCTTCCTTCTGTTGAGCAGGATTCCCCAAGCTTAGGCTAATGCTTGGCTGTGGGTCTCTTCATGTTTCCATCAGTTACAGAATGAAGGCTCTCTGACGACAATTGTTGTAGTCACCAGTAAGTTCACAGGAGAGGGCCAATTCAGGTGAGGTATTCACTATTGTTATAAGTCTTTCTGCATTTATCCTTGTAGATTCGTCGGAGTTTCTCTTGCATCCTGTTTCTACCTGGCCCAGAAATGTCACCCCCTTACAGTCATCTCTTTGAGAACTTTCCCCCTCCATATTCCCCCTAAACTGATATCTCATGTCCCCATCCCCATTTGACCCCAGTCTGCCCAGCAGAATTCTTCTATTTCCCTTTCCCAGGGAGAGTCACACATACTCCCTTGGGCTCCTTTTGTTACCTAACCGTTACTCTGAATCTATGGATTGTAGAATCATTATCCTTTATTTTATAGGTAATGTCTGCATGTGTGCTTGCCTTTCTAGATCTGGGTTGCCTAACTGAAGATGATTTTTTATAGTTAGATCCATTTGTCTTCAAAATTCCTGATATTGTTGTATTTAACGATGTAGTAATACTCCATTGTGTAAATGTACCATATTTTCTTTATCCATTCTTTGTTTAAGGGTAATCTAGACTGTTTCCAGTTTCTGGCTATTACAAATAAAACTGCTAAGAACATAGTTGAGCAAGTGGCCTTGTAGTATGATTGAGCATCCTTTGGGTATATGCCCAAGACTGTTATAACTGGGTCTTAAGGTAAATTGATTCCCAGTTTTCTGAGAAATGGCCATATTGATTTCTAAATTGGTTGCACAAGTTTTCACTCCCACCAACAATGGAAGAATGTTCCCCTTGTTCCACATCCTTTCCAGCATAAGCTGTCACTTGTGTTTTTGATTATAGTTATTCTGACAGGTGTAAGATGCAATCTCAGATTCATTTTGATTTGTATTTTCCCAATGACTAAGGACAATGATCATTTCTTTAAGTGTTTCCCTGTCATTTGAGATTCAATGTTGGGAATTCTGCTTAGATCTTCACCCCAATTTTTATTTTATTGTTTGGTTTGTTGATGTCTAGTTTATTTCTTTCTATATTTTGGAGATCATCCCTCTGTTGGATATGGGATTGGTGAAAATCTTTTCCCATTCTGTAGGCTGCTGTTTTGTTCTGTTGACAGTGTCCTTTGTCTTATATAAGCTTTTGGTTTGATGACACCACCTTTATTAACTTTTGATCTTAGTTTCTGTGCTACTGGTGTTCTATTCAGGAAGTTGTTTCCCATGCCAATGCATTCAAGGTTATTTCCCAATTCCCCTTCTGTCAGGGTCAGTGCAATGAAATTTATGTTTTTGTCTTTTTTTTACTTGGAACTGAGTTTTCTGGATCTATTTGCATTCTTCTACATGCCAACATCCATTAAACAACATGCCAACATCCATTAAACCAGCAACATTTGTTGAAGATGCTTTGTTTTTTTCCATTGTATAATTCTAGCTTCTTTGTTGAAAATCAGTAATCCATAGGTGTGTGGATTTATTTATGGATCTTCAATTCAAATCCATTTATCCTCTGTCTACTTTTATACCAATACCATACTGCTTTTTTATTACTATTACACTGTAATAAAGTTTGAAATCAGAGATAGTGATACCTCTGGCATTTATTTTATTGTACAGGATTGTTTTAGTACTCCTGGTTCTTTTCATTTTCCATATGAAGTTGAGGTCTGTAAAGAATGGTGTTGGAATTTTTATGGGGATTGCAATAAATTCATAGATTTTTTGGTAAGTTAGACAATTTTACTGCTAGCCCTTCTGATCCATGATGATGGGAGAGCTTCCCTTCTTCTGGTATCTTCTCGAGTTTCTTTTGCAAAGTATCTCAACCCAGAAAAGTGCAGGGCCAGATGGCTTCAGTGCAGAATGTTACCAGAATTTCAAAGAGGAGTTAATACCAGGCCTCTTCAAATTATTTTAAGAAATAGAAACAGAAGGAACATTACCAATTTTTCTTATGAGTACACAGTTACTCTGATATCCAAACCATACAAAGACTCAACAAAGAATGAGAACTCAGGCCAATCTCCCTCATGGTCATTGTTGTAAAAACGCTCAATAAAATACTGGCAAACACAATCCAAAAAAACATAAAAGAGACAACCCACAATGATCAAGTGGTATTCATTACAAAGTTGCAGGGATGGTTTCACATATGAAAATCTGTCAATGTAATCCTCCATATAAACAAAGTGAAAGAATAAAAATCACATAAAAATGTCATTAGATTTTGAAAAAGATTTTGCCAAAGTCCAACACCCCTTCCTCATTAAACTCTTGGGGAGAATAGGGGTATAAGAAACATTCCTAAATGCAATAAAAACAATATACAGCAAACCAACAGCAGATTTAAAGGAGAGAAACTCAAAGCAATTCCACTAAAATCAGGAAAAAATAAGGCTTTTTCCACTCTCTATCTATTCAATATAGTACTCAAAATTCTAGTTAAATCAACAAGACAATAAAGAGAGATCAAAGGAATAAAAACTGGAAAAGAAGAAGTCAAAGTATCACTATTTGCAGATGATATGATAGTATACATAAGTGACCTCAAAAATTCTAGCAGTAACCTCCTAGGGCTGTATAATACTTTTAGCAAAGTGGATGGATACAAGATTAGCTAAAAAAAAAAAAAAAAGAACATAAGTAGCCCTTTTACATAGAAATGCTAAAAGGGCTGAGAAAGATATTGAGAGTACAACACCCTTCCCAACAACTGCAAACATTACAAAATATCTTGACGTAACACTTTCCAAGCATGTGAGAGACATGTATGTCAAGAACTGTTGAACATTTTTAAATATTCATTTTATCTTATGTGTGTGTCTGTTTGTCTCTATGTGAGTATATGCTACATTTGTAAAGGTGCTAGAGGGGTCCAGATAAAGGTATCCAATCCCCTGGGACTGGAGCTACAGGCTGTGAAATTCTGCTCAGTATGGGTACTGGGATTCAAACTCAGTTCTGCCAGTGCAGCAGGTGCTATTGACCAATGAGCTATCTCTCCAATTCTGGAAGCTTTACTTTTAAACCTTAAAAACTGGCACATCTTGCTTATAATTGTAAACAAATCTACAGATGATTTGTATAAAAACTGCCTGCATTTTTATGAATCTGACCTAAAGGCCAAAATGTATATTCTGTTTCTTTTATTTGATAAAATGGATTTGAAATTTCATCAGAGAATAAAAATTGCTATGCAGCAGATCACTTGAGTAACTGCCTCTGAGTAAAAGGCCTGCCACTGGTACTCAGCAAATTCTGAGAGCTAGGGTGATAAATGTGGTTCTCACCCTGAATTACTGACATGAGGCTAGGCCCTCAGGAAACTGAGGGGAGTGGAGTTAGCCACCAGAGACATTCAGAGGCCACTTAGACTTTCAAGATTTAGATCACACATCAGAGAATGCAGCAAGCATGCAGTTAGTAAAGTTAGGTGCACACTGAGAACACATCTGTACAGATATAGTATATTTAAAATGTGTTTAAGTGCTAAAGAAAGAAAATAAACACAGACAGTCATAGAAGAATACTTTAAAATAAGAAAGTATTTAAAGAAAAATGAAAAATATAAAAAAGTAAAACAGAAACTGATGGAAAACACAAAGGCTGTTTCAATCCTGTGGGTGCTTTGCTGATTCTGAGTTTTTAAATGCTAATATACAAAAACATTAGTTGCTGAGAGACATTGAAGTATGGAAACTTCTAAATTAAACCAACCTATTTATTTTAAGAATATCTTAACTTCAGAATTGAAGTTAGAAAGCATGTTGTATTGGGGGAGAGGATATGCCTTTGTTTCCACAGGAAACCAAAAGTTATGTTTCTCTTCAAAATTAATAAAGATCAGTTTTGATCAGGGATGACCTCCTGAGTATATTGGCTGCAGACATGATGAAGAAAGTCTAGAAAGACTGTAAGATATGTGATATATATGCTAAACTCTTGATAAGGGAACAGCTTAGAGAATGGGTGATACATGATAAATCTTCTTGGCTACAGAGTCCTTACTATCCTTACATATCACATAAATAGAGATTTATATTACAGATGATGGGCATCAAAGAACCTCCTTTTATTGTGGCATAGCCACCCATTAGGGAAATAAACTTCCCTCATCTCTACTTCTGATAGTATTATGTGAAAATTGGATAAGCAAGCACAAAAGAAGGAAACGGCCAAACTTTGCAAGGACAAGATAGGACAGTCCTTTAAAATTCCTGCTTCACAGGAAACTCTGTCTCATAGTCTAGACATATAGGCTGAAGATTGATTCCCCAATGTTGCAGAGGAACCTTGGGTGACTGTCCAGACAGACAGTTGCTTCTGTCATTTTTAAAGCTTTGGAAGATGCTTACTCTGCACTTCCAAATTACTCAAGTAATAGTATATCCTTCTCAGGTCTCTCTTGGTGGTGAAGATGAGATAGTCATAGTTACAGTTTTCCTAGTTACTAAATTCAGAAAAGAAATTCACAGAAGTATAAAGTGTATAAGTTTGAGAGACATAAATGCTTAAATTATTTATCTAAGAAAATGTTTTAAGAGCTAAAAATTTAGTTTTGGGTTTCTAATACAAGTTATGATAGAAAGTGAATTATGCACAAAACTTTAGACTCACCATCATAGGATAGATAAGAAAGTGGTTTCTCAGAATTTGCTAAATACAAATGGATTGTACATTGTGAATGTAATACTTATTGATAATTTTTCTTATTGTATATAGTTTTATTATGTTAGAGTTATAATCTTTCCTTTATATTTAGACAAAAAGGGACAAATGCTATGGGGTATTTGTACACTGTGTGATATATATTACTCTGATTTGTTTAATAATGAACTGAACAGTCAATAGGTAGGTGAGAGATATAGATGGGATTTCAGGGCAGAGAGAGGAAGTAAAATGGCAATGAGTCATAGAGGGAGTCAGACATACAGAATGAAAGAAAGGTAAAAAAACCATGAGGCAAAATCTACATTAATATAAATAGGTTAATTTAGGTTATAAGCACTAGTAGAAAAGCCTAAGCTAAGATTGAGCTTTCATAATTAATAAGAAGTCTCTGCATCATTATTTGTGAGCTATTGGCCAAAATCAAAGCTTGCTATACAATTATATTCATATCTTAGTATACTGATAATTGTGGGGGTAAATAAAAATATTGCAGCTTCCTTTTTAAGTATTGTGCACAGTATTTTATAGACCCATGCAAGTTAGACTGTAACTGAATGTTTCTCTCCTGCCCATCAGTTCCTAAAGAATCACTCAGAGGCTTAATATTAGTTACAAAGTGTTTGGTCTACTAGCTCAGGATTATTATTAACTAGCTCTTACAATGTAATTTAACCTATTTCTATTATTCTATAATTTTCCACAAGGTTCTTGGCCTGTTATCTCACATTCTGCTTCTCTCGAGGCTGCTGGCATCTCCCCTGACTCTGTCTTCCTTCTCCCTGTATTCAGTTTTGCTTTCCCACCTAGCTAAATTCTACCCTGCTATAGGCCAAAAAAACTTCTTTATTAACTAGTGGCAAGAAAACATTCACAGCACACAGAAGGGCATTAGCATCACTAGACTATAGAAAAGAGGTTCATGTCAGATCTAGTATGAACCACTGGAGTCCTGTGTCCTAAGTATATAGTATCTTCAGCAATAGAGGCTGACTTTCAACCCCTGAGAGAAAACCAAGGGCTATATCAATAATCTATAATGTTTTAGAAGTCATTAGAACTGCCATGAATTCCACAGGAGTTTTCTCATGCCTGTTACTGGGATATTTGTTAGATTATTTCTTATATTGAGTATTATTAGCCCAAGAGGCTTAACATATTTACACACACATACTTCTATGTTTGTGTATGTGTATACATGTTATTATACATATTGCATATTATTTTGGTAAATATAAAATAATATAAATTTTGAAAACTCTATAAAACCACCTTGGTATTATTTCTCCCCTCCCTCTTCCATATTGACTACTTTCACTTATTCCTAGTTTGGGTCCCCTCTCCATTATTCTGCTTCCCACTTAATATCCTTGCACCCTGCTATTCCTCCCTAAGCCCCAAGCCTCAATCTATGATCTATTTATATATTACTGTCTACTGTGTTTACTCCAAGTTGTATATTCACATCTAATTATATGATGTTACGAGCCACAGATTGAAAATATCTGTCTCCCTAGGCCTGGGTTATTTTACTGAGTGTATTTTTTTTCTAGGTTCATCCATTAACTGCAAATTTTATTTTTCATTATAGTTAAATTGTATTCCATTTATGTATGTGCTACATTTTGATTGTGCATTCATCTGTGTAACTAATGTTTTAAAAACTGTCTCAGTTTAGTTTCTATGTAGAGATACAATGAGAGAAATATTACTGAGCTGCTCAGTGAAAAGTCCTTTATCACGTCTCACCTTATTTTTCTTATCACCCCTTGTCAAAATGAAGTTAGATTTCTAGGAATCTTCTTTACCTTCTGGTGTTGACTTGGAATTTTCTTATGCTATCAGCATTTGAGTTGTTATTTGTCCCAATAAATCTATCAATACCATGTTAATGGTTCTTTTTGCCACTATTATTCTTTGCTGCCAGAGAACACCCACTAACATTACCTAAAAAACTCAAAACAGTGTCATTATCACTGCAAGAGTTACATATTACCCTGAAAAACGCGTATTGATGACCCAATCCCTGGAGCCTGTGATTACATTACTTTGAAATAGAGAGTTTTCACATTATAAAGAATGAATGAAATGTTAGAATCAGAATGGGTCTAAACTCAAAAATGGATACCCTTGTAAAGAGACAGACATTTGGAGAGAAAGACAATGTAGAAAATACTGCATGTCCTGTTGCCAACTGGAAATACAATATGGCCTTCTTCTATCACAGCTGTAGTGGTTTCTGCATACATTGAGTGCTCAAGCTGAGAAAGCATTTTTATAATTACTGTTTGAGCAGAGAAAGAGGTCAGAGATGTTCTCCATTCAATCTGTTTCCTTTCAAATGGATTTGAAATCACACAAGCTGGAGACTCCAATACATTTTTCTAGAGAAGATGTCCTGACTATTGGCTCAGGGCAGGTTGGCTGCCCTTCTTATGGTGCAATAATTTCTTTAAGAAGTTATTCTGCACATCCACATAGTTTGTAACTTTAAACTTGCACATGGATCTTTCTTTCCCAAACTATACATTTTGAAAAATGTTTTCCTGTTCATCTGACAGAGAGGTGTGCATAGTCCAGGCCATAACCTGTGTATTACTGTGTTCTAAATTTTACTTTGTGAAATAAATGTTAATTACTTTTGAATGCAGCCATATTAAATATTCAGGGCACTGGCAATAAAAGTCAGAATCACTGATAGAATGTAATAGAAATGATATCCAACTCAGTTCCTAGTAGAGTTCTTGTTCCTCTTTGATGCATCATGAGATAATTCTGCACTTAATTTATTCCCATTAGCACTGAGTCTACCACACTTTCTTCAGAATGTTACATTAAGCACTGCTCATGGCATTTTAGGCTTTTTTGTATATATAACCTCCAATTCTTCCACATTTCTTCCACAAGTCAGTTCTCAGGGTCTATCAACCTCATGGCCAAGTAGTTATATTCATGAACCCACTTCTCAATACCTTTTTCAATATTCACTGCTTTGCCTATTGCTATAGGAACTTCAGGCAGGAAAGGCTTATTTTGGTTTGTCGTTGGAGGATATGTTATTTCAAGGTAAGCACGGCAGAGAGATTGGCTCCTGCTCTGGCAGCACGCTGAGGCTGTTCACTGTGGCTCAGCCATCAAGCAGCAGGAAAGGTAATGCTGGTGCTCAGGTTGTATTCTCTTCTTTTTAAAAAATGAAATCCAATAACTAATTTGTTGAATTGGTCTCACCCATTTTCAAGGCATGTCTTCTCTTCTTACTTAAATTTTTTTGCAAATAACTCCAAAGACACATCTATAATTGAGTGTCCTCGGTGCTTAAACATCAAGTCATGCGGGCCAATACATTATTATAGTGGCAAAAAAAATCTTTGAGATTTTAAAGAGAACATGAAGAGAGATCTACTTCTCTTAGAAGGTTTTGAAGGTCAAAGAACAATTCCGCAAACTGCCACACTCTAACCGCACAGTCAGCCATGCAGTTTGCAGTTTTGATGAAGCCACGTGTTGGAATAACACACTGTTTTATGGACCTTGGTAGCCAATCCTTCTTCTGATCTTTTCTATTCTAGGTCCTTATACTTCCTCTTCCATATTTGTGGTAACCTTGCTTTTCCCACAACTGATTTTGTTAATAACTGCTGTTGTTCTGTGTTCTTCAACAAAACCAAATTATTCCTCGACAAAAGGCTTTTAGTGCTTTAAAGAAAATGTTATACATAGAAGAAGTCATAACATACTCAAATAACTTTCCTCGGTGGGGCTTTGGTACCCCAGCACTCTCTTGTCCTGTGCTGAGATCGGAGGTGCACACTGGTAGGGCTGTGCCCGCCTGGCGGTAAGATCCCTGTGGCCGGGCCTCTTTGTGTCATAGGACACTTCACCCCTCTCCCACCCCCCCAACTCCCCCCCCTCGCAAGATCGCCCTTTGCTCAGTGGGGCTTTGGTACCCCAGCACTCTCTCTTCCTGTGCTGAGATTGGAGGCGGCTCACACTAGTAAAGTTGTGCAAGCCTGGTGGTAAGGTCCCTGCAGGCATCTTTGATCAAGAGGATCCTGCACCCCGCCCCTGCAAGAACGCCCTTTCCTCTGTGGAACATTGGAACCCCAAGAATCTCTCTCCCTGTGCTGATATTGGAGGTACAGAAGGATCAGAAGTCCAGAAGGGACCTCCTCTTCCTGCACTGAGATCAGCTATCCAGAGGGGTGAGTGTGTACAAGCCGTCCTGAGAGGTCCCAACCCACTGAGACTCCCCTGACTGAAATCAGAGGAAGAGATGGGTAGGCCTCAATTCAAGAATTCTTCCAACAATCTAAATAGCAACATGATAACACCAGAGACCAACGAGTACTCAACAGGAAAACCTGAGCAACCTAACCCAGAAGAAGGAGAAGAAATCGACTTTAAATGTAACTTTATGAAAGTGATAGAGACCTTTAAAGAAGAGGTGAAAAATGCCTTTGAAGAAAGGGATGAGAAAACTAACAAAAAGTTAGAAGAAATGAATAAATTCTTCAAAGATACCCTAGAAAACCAAGAAAAAACAATCAAACAGGTAATGGAAACAGTTCAAGACATAAAAACTGAAATGGAGGCAATGAAGAAAACACAAACCGAGGGAAGGCTGGAGATGGAAAATCTGGGTAAACCATCAGGAATGGTAGAGACAAGTATAACCAACAGAATGCAAGAGATAGAAGAAAGAATCTCAGACGCTGAAGATACGATAGAGAAAATAAACTCATTGATCAAAGAAAACAACAAACCCAACAAATACTTAAGACAAAACACCCAGGAAATCTTGGACACCATAAAAAGACCAAACTTAAGAATAATAGGGGTAGAAGAAGGAGAATAAGCACATCTCAAAGGCCCAGAAAATATACTCAACAAGATTATAGAAGAAAACTTTCCCAACCTAAAGATGGATATGCCTAAGAAGGTACAAGAAGCATACAGAACACCAAATACATTGGATCAAAAAAGGACATCCCCTCGCCATATAATAATCAAAACACAAAACATACAGAATAAAGAAAGAATACTAAGAGCTGCAAAGGAAAAAGGCCAAGTAACATATAAAGGTAAACCAATCAGAATTACACATGACTTCTCTATGGAAACCATGAAAGCCAGAAGGTCTTGGATAGATGTGCTGCAGACACTAAGAGACCAAGGATGCAAGCCCAGACTACTATACCCAGCAAAGCTTTCATTCACCATTGATGGAGAAAACAAGGTATTTCAGGATAAAAAAAAATTAAGCAATACATAGCCACAAACCCAGCCTTACAGAAAATACTAGAAGGAAAACCAAGCAAAAGGAAGCAAGCAACACCCATAATAACACAGACATCTAACAGCCCTCCACTAGCACAACTCAAAGAAGGGAAACACACAAACTCTACAACCCTAAAAAAATAACCGCAGTTAATAACCTCTGGTCATTAATATCACTTAATATCAATGGACTCAATTCACCTATAAAAAGGCATAAGTTAAGAGAATGGATACAAAAACAGGATCCAACATTCTGTTGTTTACTAGAAACACACGTCAACCACAAAGACAGACATTATCTCAGAATAAAGGGTTGGGAAAAGGTTTTTCAATCAAACGGCCCTAAGAAACAAGTGGGTGTGGCTATAGTAATATCAAACAAAATTGACTTCAAACTAAAATCAATCAGAAGAGATGGAGATGGATATTTTATACTCTTAAATGGAATAATCCATCAGGATGAAGTCTCAATCCTGAATATATATGCCCCTAATATAAAAGCATCCACATATATAAAGGAAACATTACTAGAACTCAAAGCACACATCAAACCCCACACTCTAATAGTAGGAGATTTCAACACTCCTCTCTCACCAATGGACAGGTCAACCAGACAGAAACTTAACAGAGAAATAAGAGAACTAACAGTTGTAATGAATCAAAAGGACTTAATAGACATATATAGAACATTCCACCCAAACAGGAAAGAATATACCTTCTTCTCAGCATCTCATGGAACCTTCTCTAAAATTGATCACATATTCGGTAACAAAGCAAACATCCACAGATACGAACAAATTGGAGAAACCACCTGTGTCTTATCAGATCATCATGGAGTAAAGTTAGAATTTAAAAATGACTCCACCCCCAGAAAGCCTACAAACTCATGGAAACTGAACACTCAACTACTGCACCACTCCTGGGTCAAGGAAGAAATAAAGAAAGAAATGAAAGTCTTCCTTGAATTCAACGAAAATAAAAACACAACATACCCCAACCTATGGGACACTATGAAAGCAGTGCTAAGAGGAAAGTTCATAGCACTGAGTGCCCACATAAAGAAAACAGAGAAGGCACACATTAGTGAATTAACAGCACACCTAAAAGCTCTGGAAAAAAAAAAGAAGCAGACTCACCCAGGAGAAGTAGAAGACTGGAAATAATCAAACTGAGGGCTGAAATCAACAAAATAGAGACACAGAAAACAATCCAAAGAATCAATGAAACAAAGAGCTGGTTCCTTGAGAAAATCAACAAGATCGACAAACACCTATCCAAGCTAATCAAAAGGCAGAGAAAGAATACTCATATTAACAAGATCAGGAATGAAAAGGGGGACATAACAACAGACACTGAGGAAATTCAGAGAATCATTAGGTCTTACTACAAAAGCCTGTATGCCACAAAATTGGAAAATATAAAAGAAATGGACAGTTTTTTAGATAAATTCCATATACCGAAATTAAATCAAGACCAGGTGAACAATTTAAATGGACCTATAAGTCGCGAGGAAATAGAAGCTGTCATCGAAAACCTCCCAACCAAAGAAAGCCCAGGACCAGATGGTTTTAATGTAGAATTCTACGAAAACTTCCAAGAAGAGCTAATACCTATACTAATTAAGGTGTTTCACATAAAAGAAACAGAAGGGTCATTGCCAAACTCTTTTTATGAAGCTACAGTTACCATGATACCAAAACTGCACAAAGACTCAACCATGAAGGAGAATTACAGACCAATCTAACTCATGAACATCGATGCAAAAATTCTCAATAAAATACTGGCAAACAGAATCCAAGAAAACATGAAAAAGATCATCCATTATGATCAAGTAGGCTTCATCCCAGAGATGCAGGGCTGGTTCAACATGGAAATCTATCAATGTAATCCATCATATAAATAAACTGAAAGAAAAAACCATATGATAATATCATTAGATGCTGAAAAAGCATTTGACAAAATTCAACTCCCCTTTATGATAAAGGTCTTGGAGAGATTAGGGATACAAGGTTCATATCTAAATATAATAAAAGAAATATATAGCAAGCCGACAGCGACCATCAAATTAAATGGAGAGAAACTCAAAGCGATTCCACTAAAATCAGGAATAAGACAGAGCTGTCCACTCTCCCCATAACTCTTTAATATAGTGCTTGAAGTCTTAGCAATAGCTATAAGACAGAAAAAGGAGATCTTGGGGATTCGAATTGGAAAGGAAAAAGTCAAACTTTCGTTATTTGCAGATGATATGATAGTGTACATAAGTGACCCCCAAAACTCTACCAAAGAACTTCTACATCTGATAAATACCTTCAGTGATGTGGCAGGATACAAAATCAACTCAAAAAAATCAGTAGCCTTCCTATACACAAAGGATAAAGAAACAGAGGGATATCAGAGAAACATCACCTTTCACGATAGCCACAAATAGCATTAAGTATCTTGGGATAACTCTAACCAAGGAAGTAAAAGATCTATTTGATAAGAACTTTAAGACCTTGAAGAAAGAAATTGAAGAGGATACCAGAAAATGGAAGGATCTCCCATGCTCCTGGATTGGTAGGATCAATATAGTAAAAATGGCAATTCTACCAAAGGCAATCTACAGATTCAATGCAATCCCCATCAAAATCCCAACAAAGTTCTTCACAGAACGTGAGAGAACAATAACTAAGTTTATATGGAAAACAAAAAGCCCAGGATTGCCAAAATAATCCTATACAATAAAGGAACTTCAGGAGGCATTACCATCCCTGACTTCAAACTCTATTACAGAGCTACAGTAATGAAAACAGCTTGGTATTGGCATAAAAACAGAGACGTTGACCAATGGAATCGAATTGAAGACCCGGATATTAATCCACAAACCTATGAACACCTCATATTTGACAAAGAAGCTAAAAGTATACAATGGAAGAATGAAAGCATCTTTAA
>PVIU01013285.1:0-34192 GCA_004026605.1 Ondatra zibethicus | reverse complement strand
TCTATCTCCATTCACAAAACTCAAGTCCAAATGGATTAAAGACCTCAATATTAATCCGACCACACTTAACCTGATAGAAGAGAAAGTGGGAAGTAGCCTGCAAAACATGGGCACAGGAGACCACTTCCTATGTAAAACCCCAGTGGTACAGACAATAAGAGCAATAATGAATAAATGGGACCTCCTGAAACTGAGAAGCTTCTGTAAAGCAAAGGACACTGTCATTAAGACAAAAAGGCATCCTACTGAATGGGAGAAGATCTTCACTAACTTCACATCAGACAAAGGTCTGATCTCCAAAATATACAAAGAATTCAAGAAACTAGACATTAAAACTCTAAATTACCCAATTAAAAAATGGGGCAATGATGAACTGAGAATTCTCAACAGAAGAAGTTCGAATGGCCAAAAGATACCTAAGGTCATGCTCAACTTCCTTAGCGATCAGGGAAATGCAAATCAAAACAACTTTGAGATACCATTTTACACATGTCAGAATGGCTAAAATCAAAAACACCAATGATAGCCTATGCTGGAGAGGATGTGGTGTAAGGGGAACTTTCATCCATTGCTGGTTGGAATGCAAACTTGTGCAACCACTTTGGAAATCAGTGTGGCGGTTTCTCAGGAAATTGGGAATTAACCTACCTCAGGATCCAGCAATAACACTCTTGGGAATATACCCAAGAGATGCCCAATCATACTACAAAAGCATTTGTGCAACTATGTTCATAGCAGCATTATTTGTAATAGCCGGAAAATGGAAACAATCGAGGTGTCCCTCAATGGAAGAATGGATCAAGAAAGTGTGGAATATATACACATTAGAGTACTACGCAGCAGTAAAAAACAATGACATCTTGAATTTTGTGTGCAAATGGATGGAAATAGAAAACGTTATCCTGAGTGAGGTAACCCAAACCCATAAAGACGATTATGGTATGTACTCACTCATTAGTGGACCATAGCCATAAAACAAAGGACACTAAGCTTATAGCTCACAAGCCCAGAGAAGCCAAATAGCAAGGTGAACCTAAAGAAAATCATATATAGATCTTCTTGGAAATTGGAAGCAAACAAGATTGCCAGATAAAAGGTGGGAATACAGGGGTGGGCATAGAGGTGGAGTAGGGGAGCGGTGGAGGGAAGGGGGGAAGGAGAAGGGAGAAGGGAAGGACTGAGGAGAGCTTGGGGGACTGGGAGGGTGGAGATGGAGGAAAGGTGGATGTTGGAGAAGGGAATAAGATATCTACATTATTGGAGTCATTTTAGGACTGGCAAGATACTTGGCTCTAGAGGAGATCCCAGGTGTCCACAGGGATGTCCCCAGCTAGGTCCCTGGGCAGCAGAGGAGAGGGTGCCAGAACTAGCATTGTCCCATAGTCACACTGATGAATATCTTGATCACATCCATAGAAATTTTGTCTGATGGATGAAGATAGAGACAGAGACCCACATTCATACCAGAGCAATGGATTGAGCTCCAAAGGTTCAGGGAGGAGCAGAAGACAGAAGACAACCAATCCTAAGGGTTCAGATCCAAATACATGCAAATAAGAGCAATCATTAATACTGGAGTACTGGCAATCTCAACTAAAGAAATTTGTGATAAAAAGTCCATAATAAGACTGATCTTGGACTGAACCAGCTACCTTGGCCGTAATGGGCCTGAGAAAACAAGCTCCATGCGAATGGGAGTGGATCAACTCCAGGGATATTGGCAGACCAGGACTGAGCCAGCGACCTGGGCCCGAGCAGACCTGAGACAGCGAAACCCACAGGAACAGAAATGTCATCTGATGGATGGAGATAGAGACAGAGACCCACATTCACATCAGAGCAATGGATTGAGCTCCCAAGGTGCAGTTGAAGTGCAGAAGGTGGGAGAAAATGAGTAAGGAAGTTAGGACCGTGAGGGGCTGTTCCACCTACTGAGACAGTGTGCCTGAACTAATGGGAGCGCACCAATCCAGCTGGACTGGGACTGAATGAGCATATGATCAAACCAGACTCTGAATGTGGCGGCGAAAGGGGGCGGACGGAGAAGCCATCAACAATGACACTAGGACCTATGTCTTCTGCATGTATTATTTTCTTGGGAACAGAGTCCTAGGCTGGTCGGGAGGGTGGTGGGCCTTGGACTTCCAACAGGGCAGGGCACCATGCCCTCTTTTAAGGAAGAAGGGGGAGGGAGGAAAGGTGGGAGGTAGCGTGAGGGGACTGGAAGAAGGGGAAGAAATGTAAAAAAAAATTATTTATTTAATTATGTTTTTGAATGGAAAAAATAAAAAAACATACTCAAATAAAAAGAAAACACCTACATTGGGAAGTGCAGGGAATTGAATAGTGCCTTTTATATGAATATTCATATGCATTTAGAACGACACTTTGTAACCTTTTCTTAGAAATAGTTATACTGATGATGCTTATATTTAAGGATATCAAGGGGCAAACATCCTCATCATAGATCACCCTAAGTATAATGACTGGCATTCTTAGAGAGAGGATGGTCTTGCAGAAAGTTTACGTGAAGGTAGTGGAAATGATATATGTGCAAACTGCACGATGACAGGAGGCTGAGGGACAAGAGTACACAGGCATATTTACATGTATTCCTTCTCTACAATACTTTGCAAGGGTCATGACTCGTGATACTTGATTTTGTCTTCAGACCATGAATGAATAAAATTGTATTGCTTGAAGCCATTAAAGTCTTTGTTATACTGGCCCTAGGAAATTAGTGTGATCAATTTAGAACAAAGCTCAGAGTAAGAATTGTATTTACTAAATACTTCTTTATTTCAATTTCCCTTGTTTATTCAGCCTGGGTTATATAATAAACATTTAATGACATTCTTTCTAGAGAATTTTAGCATGAAAAATCATTTGTTGCATTCTATGCAAAATTTATCATTACTTCCATAAAAAGGAAATCTGACTTTGGAAAGTCAAAGTAGTTTTGCAATATACTATTTCATGTTATATATAAAACACAACAACCGAAAATAAATTGGTAAAATATTGCATGTGATGTAACTCAGCCACTTGTTTTTAGTGTTCATTTGTTGTTGAACTCTATTGGAACTCAAATATCCCCAATCTTTTGTATTACATTGTAAATAAATATGCTGTCAATGGCTGATTCTACAATGTAGTGAAAAACTGAACATCAAGGACAAACTGATTATATGGCCTACAAAGCTAAAAATAGCATCTCTTTACAAGAAAATTCCAGCTCCTGAAGGTAATTGCAATTATGTACATCATCAATTCTTCCATGTATAGCCTACATGGTATGCCTTACCCATATTAAAATCAAGGCATAGGCGTAGTGTGGGTGTTTATTGCTATTTTCAAAAGGAGTTGATTTGTCATTGTCCCACACTGTTCATTTAATTATTAGATTGGCAGATAAATGCTTGTAGAATTCAGTTCATTCATTTAATCAAAAACTTGTCAATTACAATTTAGAGTTGAACTATTAGTATTAATCATATACTGAAATGTTAATTATAGACTTGCAATTATCCCATTAACACTAGCATAAGCATAATAATCACAGAGATTTCCCATCAATTTCTTGACAGATATATTGGAATAGAGGCTATTAAGTTGGGATAAGACTTGTAGATTCTAGTGATAATAAAATTCCAAGCTGATACTTCACTTATGCAAAGGGGCTTGAGGCTGACCCTTTTGAGAAAGCAGAAAGAAGCTCATCAGAGAAGCTTCAGATCTCTGTTCGGAGCAGAGATGAAGTAAAACAAAGTATAATAGTCAAAGGATACAACAGTGAGGATCTGGAGATATGATGCAGACAGGGCGTTTACAATAGGAAAGCATTTGAAACAAACAATAAAACTTTATAAATAGTAAAACTATAGGTTGATTATAATTGTGCCAGGAGTCCAGAACAGTCTAGAACGAACAATTTCTCCCTGCCTCAACTTCCTCTCTTTATACTTCTTCCCTTCTCCTCTCCCTCCATCTTCATATTATCCTTCTCTTAATTTTACTTTTTGAGAAATGTTCTTACTATGTAGCCATGGGTGATCTAGAAATGGCTATATAAAGCAGGTTGGCCTAGAGCTTCCAAAATGAGCTTTTATGTTTCATCAGTTCTGGGATTGGAGGAGAGCACAGCTATTCCCAGCCTTTATTATTATTATTATTATTATTATTATTTATTATTATATCACTTTAAGGAATTATTCTTTATTATGTATATACATGTGTGTAGGTATATATTAACCAGTTAATAAGATAGATTTGGGAACTTCCTAATGATAGTATGTCAGAATTATCTTAAGGTAAAAATAATCATGTTATTTCTATTAATAATTTCTATTTTGATAAAAGAATGACTAGAACATTTCTATAGAGACCTGAGATTGATTAAATATTTCTTTTTGTTATCTAAAGAGGTTTGTGAGATGAAACTCTAAAATCAGGCAGTTGTGAATTCATGGTGTATCTTTTTACCTTGTTAATCAATACGTATACTCCATCTCCTCTACTGTAGAGACCAGTGTTTAAAGCAATACAAGGAGAGAAAATTCCCATGTAAAAAATAGGACTATGCTTGCCTACATGGCATGACTGCAGTAAGCTGCTTCCTTCTGCATTCATTACATTATATTACTTCTACCCTACTTCATTTTGTCTTGTAGAAACTGTAGTCGCAGGATGAAATCTATGGGTCATAAAATATGTACATTTACTTTTCCTATTAATTCCAGCCATTTATTGGAGATTTATCAGTTGCATCAATTCTGTGAGTCATATTATTTCTTTCAAAATTTCATAAGACAGAAGTCTTTTGGGCCATTGGCACTGACTGGCAAATAAACTTTGGATTTGGAATATAACTTATAATTTCTTTCTTCTTCAATAATAATAAATATTTTAATAATTTCTTTTTCAAACTGAAGAAAGGTGACAGGCAGATTTTGACCTTATTTTTTGCTAAGCTATAATCAGAGGTCAGTTTATTAAATGAAAGGATGTGTAAGAAATGTGGCCACCAAGTTACTTAATGTATTTGTTCCAGATATCAGCTATCAGAGAAGACAAAATTACACCTAGTTGAAGTCACATGTAAAACACAAGGCATAATCTATCATTTGTGTTAAGTAAGGTAGTTGATACACTTTGACTGTGATATAAATATAGACACAAAGTTTCAATTTTAGGAACTCACTTCATTGAGTTCCTCAGGCTTTTAAGGCATGCAAGCATGTAAGAGATCATTAATTCAATAAGGCAAATTATTGAGGTAGTTTTCATACTGAATTTATCTTATCCAGAGTGTATTACAAAAATATGCCTGTATTATGTTACATATGTTCTTTGTATCCCTGTTCTCTTTGAGACTTTTATTATGAAGGTGTGTTGAATTTTGTCGAAGGCTTTTTCAGCATCTAATGAGATGATCATGTGTTTTTTTTTGTTGTTGTTGTTCAGTTTGTTTATATGATGGATTATATTGTCAGATTTTTGTATGTTGAGCCATTCCTGCATCTCTGGGACGAAGCATACTTTGTCAAGGTGGATGAATTTTGTGATGTGTTCTTAGATTCTGTTTGTCAGTATTTTATTGAGCATTTTTGCATCAATGTTCATGAGTGAGACTGGTCTGTAATTCTCTTTCTTAGTAGTGTCTTTGTGTTGTTTGGGTATCAGGGTAATTGTAGCCTAGTAAAAAGAATTTGGTATTGTTCCTTCTGTTTCTATTGTGTGGAACAATTTTTTTTTGGGGGGGGGAGCGGGGGAGACTTTTGATAACTGTTTCTATTTCCTTAATGGTTGTTTTAACTTACTTATCTGGTCTTGATTTAATTTTGGAAAGTGATATTTTTCCAGAAGATGTTTCCATTTCCTTTAGGTTTTTCAACTGTGTGGATTTTTGAAGTATGACCTGATGATTCTCTTCATTTCTTGTCTGCTATTATATCCCCCTTGGCATTTCTGGCTTTGTTAATTTGGATATTCTCTCTCTGCCCCCTTGGTTAGTTTGGAAAAAGTTTTGTCTATTTTATTGATTTTCTCAAAGAACCAACTCTTTGTCTCATTGATTCTTTGTATTGTTTTCTTTGTTTCTATCTTTTTTATTTAATTTCAGCTCTCTATTTGATTATTTCCTGTCATCTCGTTATCCTGGGTGAGTCTACTTCTTCTTGTTCTCGAGCTTTCAGGCGTTTTGTTACCTTGCTAGAGTGGGATTTTTCCTGTCTTTATGTAGACATTTAGTGTTACAAAATTTTCTCTTAACACTGCTTTCATTGTGTCCCATAAGTTTCGACATGTTATGTGGTCATTTTTATGAGTTTTAGGAATTTCATGAATTTCTATTCAATTTTAGAAATTTAATTTCAATTTTAATTTCTTTCTTTCTTTCTTCCTAGACCCATTAGTGATTCGGATGAGCCTTGTTCAATTTCCAAGTGTTTGTGGGATTTCTGGAATTAGTGTTGCTGTGGGAAAAGATCTTCACCAACCCCACATCACACAGATGACTGATCTCCAAAATATACAAAGAACTCAGGAAACTTGACATCCAAAGAACAAATAATCTAATAAAAAAATGGGTTACAGACTTAAACAGAGAACTCTCAATAGACAAATCTGGAATGGTTGAAGGACCCTTAAGAAAATGCTCAGCATCCTTAGCCATCAGAAAAATGCAAATCAAAATAACTCTGAGGTTCTAATACATGTCAGAATGGCCAAGATCAAAAACACTGATGGAATTATATACTGGGTGTGGGGTAAGGAGCACTCTCCTCCATTGCTGGTGGGAGTGCAATCTGGCACAGCTGCTTTGGAAATCAATATGGAGATTTCTCAGAAAATTAGGAAAAAATCTACCTCAAGACCCAGCAATACCACTTTTAGACATATACCTAAATGATGCCCAATCATACCACAAGGACATGGGCTCATCTTTGTTCATAGCAGCATTATTTGAAATTACCAGAACCTGGATGCCCCTCAACTGAAGAATGGATAAAGAAAAATGTGATACATTTACAAATGGAGTATTATTCAGCAGTTAAAAAATAATGGCATCTTGAATTTTTCAGGCAAATAGAATGTATCTAGAAAAAAAACCATACTGAATGAGGTAACCAAGACCCAGAAAGACAAATATAATATATATTAGCTCTTAAGTGGCTTTTAGACATAAAGGAAAGTAAAACCAGTCTACAGTCTACCACCCTAGAGAACCTACAACAAAGAGGTCCTTAAGAGAGTCATACATGGGTCTAATCTACATGGGAAGTAGAAAGAACGAGATCTCCTGAGTAAATTGGGAGCACATGGGTAATGGGAGAAAGTAGAAGAGGAAAGGGGAAGAAGGGAGGGGGGCAGAGAAAAATGTATAGCTCAATAAAAACAAACAAACAAAATGCCTGACCTTTGAAATGTCCTTTGGTTTCCTGTGTAGTCTGGATGTTACCTCTTCTTTCACTTGCTTCTGTCAGGATTCTACAAGCTATGGTGTTGTGAACCTGAGAAGAACTAATCAGTGTTGGTGTCAGACAGTCTTAACCTTTGGCCTCTAATCTTCTGGAATAAATAAGTTGAATAAATCTATTTCCTTTGCAAAGTACCCAGCTTGAGGTATTTTGCTACAGTATCAGAGAAGCAGTTAACAGAGTCCTGCTATGCTTCCTCTATCCAATCTCAATTGTTAGGTATTAATTCTACACTAAAAGTTAATCATTGTTCTCTGTGTAACACGTTGCATTCTAAACTATTTGAGGGAGAATAGAAAACCTTGACCTTTGCTCACTAATAATCTCCAGCAACTAGATACATTCTTAGTGTAATTTAATAATATATATTTGTTAGCAAAGAACTTCATTTCATGCTAAAATGTAAGTTTGTCACTTTTCCCCCAAATTTTAATTTTTATTTGGAAAGTTTGCAATTGTGTATATATCCTTGACTCCAACTAGAATAAATTTCATACAAATATTAGTTTACAGTTAAATTAAAATATTTTAAAAATACTTTGATTATAAAAATATGTTATCTTGTAATTCCTTAAACTTTTTTATATATGCATTATTTTAAATTACTTGTCTTAATTATTTCTTCTGGACTAGGTTGTGGTGGCACACGTCTTTCATCCCACTAAGTAGGAGGCAGAGGTAGAGACAGGAGGATCTCTGTGAGTTCAAGGCCTGTCTGGTCTAAGAAGTAAGTTCCCAGACAGGCTCCAAAACTACACAGAGAAACCATGCCTCAATACCCAACCCCTCATAAAAGAACCACATTTTGTAAATGTTTTTAGGACTCAGGATTTGTTATTGGATAAACAGTTAGGTCTTTTCTCTGGGGGAGACTATTGATTCTGCTCTCCGAATTGCTTAGTTGCCTGTTGTTTTTTTAACACTGAGAAAGCAAATTAATATTAAGTAAAAAGAAATCCATGTCTTTTGGTCTTAATTCTTACTTTATAATTTTATTTCAAGATTCATGTATAAAGGAAAGGAAATAAATTATCTGATGAAGATGCATTGCAATAACAATTTAGGTATTTTTCTTCTTTTTCTTCTTCAGTTAACTGTAGGAGGAGGGGCCGCTTGTTCTTCCCGGCCATCTGGCTAGCTTAGCCCAGAAATAACCACACAGAAATTGTGTTAATTAAATCACTGCTTGGCCCATTAGTTCTAGCTTCTTATTGGTTAACTCTTGCACATTAATTAAACCCATTTCTATTAATCTATGTATTGCCAAGAGGCTATGCCTTACCGGGTAAAATTCCATGTGTCTGTCTCTGGCCGCTCCATGGTGTCTCTCTGACTCTGCCTTCTTCTTCCCAGCATTCTGTTTATTTTTCCCCACCTACTTAAGTTCTGCCCTATCAATAGGCCCAAAGCAGTTTCTTTATTAAGCAGTGAAAGCAACACATAAACAGAAGGACCTCCTACACCAGTTAACTATCGCTATATAATATATATGAATAAGTATATATATAGATTATCGTAATTATACATGGGTGCATATATATCACATTAATTATATACATTTTCATATATGATATATAGATGCATATATAGCATATGCATCACATATGCATACATATATATTATGAACAAATAAATACATATAAAGAATGTGAACATAATATAGTATACTTTTTTTCTGATAAACAATAGATTCCACATAGTGGTTAACCAGTATTCTGGTTAGAAAACACACAGGCTTTGTAAAATACTCTGATAAACAGGCACTCTGAAATATGTTCAGGATGAAAATTTATTCAAATTAATATTTGCTAAATAAAAAATTAGGAAAATTTAAGGCATGCAAATAGTCATTAATGATAAGTATACACCTTTATATATTTGTATGTGTGTTATTCAAATGCTTGCTAGGTTACCAGTAAGAGTAAAAATAACCTGAAATTTTTAAATGGTATAGTATAACAAAAGTTGCCCTCTATATCAGAAATATGTTGGTTTTGATCAAACTGAAACAAATACATATTAACTACTAGCTAAAAATTGTGCAAGGAGTACTCTTAGTAAAAAATATTCAATATTATGCAAGTGATTTATTTTTCTTTGTATTATTTATATTTTAATATTATCCCTATTAATATGTGTGTGCATGTATGCCCATGTGTGTCACAGTTCATACATAGAGGTTCAAGGACAACTTAGTGGATTCAGTCCTCTTCTATACATTTCTTTTGAACACAGAAATAGATTTTCCTCAAAGTCTGTGTGATCAATGATGTGGTTATTCTGACTTCCTAAAAAAAAAATCAAATACTTGATGATGTTGGCTGCTTATAACATATTTTATGCTTCAATAAAATTTATATGCTTAACAAGTTAAAATTTGAAACAAGTGGTAAACATTGATTTTTACATTTTTCTAGAGTTTGGATGATAGTATATTGCATTATGAATTTAAAATTTACTGAGTTTAACATGTATAAATGACTATCTAGGTATGAAAATTTTAAAGATATAGCAGAAAGAAGAAAATCACTTAATTTTTGATATGTAGGAAGAGGTTTATATTGCTGATCAGTGATTTAATTTTTATTGAGGAATTATGATTCATACTTATATAGTAGCTATTCTTACTGTCTTCATTTTTTTTTCTGTCAATAAAATTGAAATTAGGATGGAGTCTTTCAGTATGATTGACAGTCTTCTACTTCTGAGATCTGGTTGCTCCCTGTATGAGATGAACAGTAAGCTAGTTTTGAACTACACAGATACAGAACATAGTTGAGGGGCAGAAAATCTGTTCTAGAAAAAAAAAATGATGTGAACATATATTAGAATATCCAGGCAGATTTCATCGTGATTGGAATTGCCAGAAAACCCAACTGAAACACACTTAGTTAGAGGCCTTTATGTTTTACCTAATGAGACTATGAGAGTTACAAATCATCAGTTGTTCTTAGAAAGACCTCCTGACAGGGATTTGAGAGGTAACAAAGACTGCATTTTCATCTTGGGTTCTGTCATGTTATTGAGAGTTTTGATTCTGACTAGCCAGTTCTTTCTGATGGAGAAATGTGGTATTGGCAATTCTCTAGTTAGCACAGTTTCAGATTTGTTATGTAAGGGACATTTCACATTGTGCTTTAGTCCTTGGACTTAACCAGCCACACAGGAAGACAATTATGTGTTTGATATTCGCTCAAGTGTCCAAAAGTATTGCTATATTTGTTGGGTACAATTATTGGTAATTCCCACTACAACAACACAGAGTCAGGGGCGAAATGATCCGGCAAAAGGAAAGGGTACGGTGCTCTACCAGCAGTGTTTAGAGATTAAGGAAATCCATCAATCTGTTGCTTTCAGCTAGAAACATCATGTGTTAACTAAATAAAGCTAATATGCGAGTTTCTGTAAAATCCCTGTAAATTTTAGGTTACACTTTCCACCATCCAAAACTGTCTAAAGGTTTTTGAATGTGAAAAACAGTGATAGAATTTTCAAATTATTTCTCAAAATAATTATGTTTATGTTTCTCTTAAAAAGCAACCAAGAAATGGCAAGTTTAGATATCTTAGATTCCTGTACTATGCAATTTCTAGTAACACTAAAATGATGAAGACAGAAGTGATGGTGGAGGACTCATTGAAGTCTGAGAGAATATGAAAATCCTACATTTTATATGATTTCTTCTTATATGTATGTATTTTAACACATATATCACACACACACACACACACACACACATCTAGTCCACTGTTATAGAAGATAAAGAGACTAACTTTCAAGTCTCATGTGGGTTATTATTCTGTGTTTTGAGTATAATACAAATTATCTCCTATAGGCTTCTGTGTTTGAACACTTGGTACCCTGGTCATGGTCTTATTTTGGAAACCTGTGGACCCTTTAAGAGGTAGAACTTTAATAGAGGAAAAGAGCTATTGGAATGTGCCTGGATATTTGAGAGCCCAGTCATAGTATTTGCACCCTCCTTCTATACTCAGACACAATGGAGCACAACCCTGCTTACACTGAAAGTCAAACCAACTCTTCTTCCTTTGCTTTGCTTAAGGTCAGGTGTTGAGTCTCTACAATGAGGGAATTAACATGTAGAAAATTGCTACTGAGATACATAAGTTGTTTTGAGGTTGGTCATTGGTATTCCTAGGCCCCTGGAACTGATTTATGAGAAAACTGTTGAATTTTGGGGGGGGGAGTTAAATTTATAAAACTCTAGAATTCTGCAAGCAGAACTTGAGTCATACTGGAGGTTCAAATGCTTAAAATGTTGAGAGAAATATGAGCAGTTGAGCACCAGCTCATTATTTCTCAGAGGAGAATAAGACTCTGTTGAGAACTTGGCAAGAGGCCACCCCTGTTACATTCTGGCATATATATGTATATATACACACATATATATTTATGTGTGCATATATGTGTGTGTGTATATATACATATATATACATAGATAGATAGATAAATAGAGTTAGAAAGATAGAAAGATAGGTAGAGACAGAGGTAGCTATGTATAAATGATGGTAAAGACAGACATAGCTATAGATTTGTCTACCTATCTATATCTATAAATCTATATAGATATAGATAGATGTATGAATGTATATGGCTACATTATTTCCATGATTTGAGAGTGAGAGGGGGTGTATTAGAAAGCAATAGAGTAATTTGTCCATTAGAGGAAATACTAAAGCAGTGTAGCAGTCACGCCATGCCATGGTTGCTGTTCACTGCTCATATCCAGGTCTACAGTGAGGGAGCCAAACAAATAGAAGAGATAGGAAAAGTCTGTGTTTTAGTGTGAAAAGTGGCATAAGAAATTTAAAGTCCCAGACAAGGTGGATTTTGAGAGAGCAGCTGTGGGTGTTAAAAAGTTAGCATACTAAAGAGACACCTCATGTTTTATTATCATGGAATAATAGGAAATGTTTAATAGGCTAAAACTGCACCCATGGAAAGATCTCTCTTACAAAACTATAAATTCTTCTGACAAGAGTGAGCCCAAACTGAGATTTTCTCAGCTAGGAATCCTTCAAAAACAACTTCTTAAAGAAAAATTTCTCATATTGAGCTATCAAGTCACTATAGCTTTTGTTCGAGGGGAACAAACTATACCAGAAGCTGGCAGTACAACTTTCAGTGTCATCGAGAGGATACTGGCTTTATAGGTACTGTGGATACAAGGCTAGAGGTACCATGGAGGCTTTAACTCATGTTCCAGAAAGCCATGGATGCCACACAATGTGTGGCAAGGTCGGAGTCCCTTCAAGGGAGCCCTGAAAGTCCACAGCATAATTCTGAGAAGGATAAAACCTAAGTTGCGATGGAGATGTCCTGATGCTTGAGATCCCAGAACCACACGATGCCAGCGAAGGAAACTGGTAGAGAGGGACCTGACCAAAAGAGGGGCTATATATACTGCAGAAAAGAGAGTAGGATGCCTTACTTCCAAGTCCTTTGTCACCAGATGATTCTATCAGGAGCTCTAAATTATAGACGAGTGTTTAGGTTTGATATTTTTTCCCAGCTTGGCTTCACTGTTGCTTTTTTCTGATCTTTCCTTACTACATCTCTAATCTTCCTTCAAAGATCGGCAATACACATTCTGTTCCATTATACATGAGAAGTATGTGACCTATCTTTTATGTAAAGAAGTTCATAGGTAAGGGATTTCCATGACTCTCATAAGAAATTTGTAATTTTGAAGAGTATTGGAACTGTTGTACACTATAAGGACTTTTAGCACTTCCAATTCAAAATGACCATGATTTTTTGGGACCAGGGTAGATTCTTGTAATCTCAATGTGACTAACAGACAGATGTGTTTGCACACTTTGTGCTGAGCTAGTGATTTCATTGTGGAAGGTTGTAAAACTTCTATCAAGCAGAGACTTGAGGAAAGCAGTCTCTGGGGTTGGGTCTTTAAGTGTAAAAGCCCTGCATCAATTTCAGTCTGTTTTCTGCTTTCTGCTATGACCCACTGTGACAAGCCACTGGGCTACCATACAAATCTTGCTGTTATGGATTATATCCCTTTAAACTGTAAACAATGAGAATTCTTCCTCATCTACATTTCTATTTCCAGATATTTGGGCAGTAACAAACTAGTATATCATGTAAACCTGAATTATATTTTCCAGATTTTTGGTTGCCAGGTGATCGTCTACTTTTGTTTTCTATATATATTTATATATACTATTTATTGTGACTTGTAGAGCTAATTACTTCTCTCATTGCTGTGAATGTTAGAGCCTTAGAAGCATAAAAGAAAAAGACCTAATGCAGATTCGCCTAAAGATTGGATAGGCAATAGAAAGTGAGTTGTGGAGAGGAAGCATTCTGGTTAGTTAGAAAAGTCAGTTAAGCAGGGTTCTTGTTTATTTTGTGGTTAGATTTATTCTGTTCCAGAGTGATAGTATATATGCTAATTCAGAGCCTTTCTTCTGAGGAGGCACAGTGGTGTTTAGAATGTAATGAAGTGATGGAAGTCACTTTTTGTTTCTCAAACATCAATTGCAGGTTTCTACTTTCATCACGTTTATCATATTCATGCCCAAATGACTTCAATGTCTTTTCTCAACCTAAAACGAAAGAAGAGATGATGTTTATGTAGTCACCGTGAGAGCATAGAATGTGACTCAGTGCAAAATCAAGTTGCCACTAGAGGCCTCGGAGAAGTTGTGAAGCAACAACTTTACCATGCCAACACTCACTGGAACTCCATTTGGTAGTTGTCCAGAAATTTAAAGCATCTTGTGGAATGAAGGATCTTTTGCCCTTTGACTCATTATGAATTAACTGAAGGAACAAATACGGATAATTTAATATTTCTTGTGAAATTTTAGAGAATTCAAACAGAGTATAAACAACAGCAGTTTCAGTACATGAGTTACTGAAGGCACTGTTTGCCTGAAAATCTGAAATCAATTCTCTTTTCAAAAGGAGAGAACTGATTTCTAAAATTCTTTCACTGACCATAACAAAAGTGCCATAGCACACATGTTCCAGCACTCATGCATAAACAACATATACAAACACATAATAATAACAATGACAACAACAACAATAATACATTTTAAAAATAAGAGATCAGATATGAGAAATTTGTATATAATAAATTTTCTAATTAATACACAAAATTTGCTGAACGTGACCAAACGTAGTCAGTGACATAACTACTGCTACAGTCGTGATCTATGGCCTCTGGAAATCTCTCCCCTTTGTCCTTCTACAGTATTGCCACCTCCTGATTCCTGGAGAAGGATGACTTGGTTTCTGTGATACCAGATTTGATTGTCCTAGTAGACTCTATGAAAGGAATAATCTCACTCATCATCCTTAGACATCAGAGACATTTGCATCCAGGTTTTCTTCCAAAATAATGAATGCATTTGTGTCTATTCCTATTTCATTAGCAAGTTTCACCATTAATTACTGAGTAATATAAATTGTATGAATACAATAATTTTTTTTACTCAGGTATCATTGTTTCAGTTTTCATTTATCGTTAATAAAATTTTCACAGTATTCAGAATATAAGCCTTTTCGTGTCTACCCAGAGTGAGTTAGTGGGGATGTGGTAACATAAACCATATTTTTAATTAGAAACAATAAACTATTTCTAAAAATTAGATAAAGCATTTTGGAGCAAGTAGGACAGTCTCAGTCACCACATCTAGGCAACAATGCTTACTATTATCATCTTTGTTGACTTGAACCAGTATTTGTACTAATACTTGTTAGAGCTTTAATTTTCATCTCTTTAAATACATTGCACTATTATACTCTTGTTTCATCCTTATGGAACCTTTAGCAAAATGATTTTTCAAATGCCTTATCAAATTGTTGAAAATTGGGTCTTTGCTATCCAAGTTTTACACATTCCTGAAGTTATGTATATTTGTCGTGTTTCTTGTAGTGATTATTAATCTCATCATTTTTTTAAGCCTTAAATTTTGTAAAAATAAAGAATTTTAGATCCATAAACTTGTGAAGAATGTAAGTCCTTTGTAAAATTTATCCAGTTTCTCCTAATTTAAAAATGTATGTATTTATTACACAAAAATTATGATAATGTCATAATTTCTTACCAATACTGTTGGAATGAGGGATCTTTCTATTTTACCTATCAAGAATTCAAAAACAAGTAAAAAGATGATTTATCATTTTTCTCAAAAAAACCTAAACACAAAATTGTAAATCTTTGTTACATGTAATCTTTATGTTTACAATTCTGAATATATAAGGACATATGTGTATATATATATATATATGTACATATATATGTTATATGTAACTGTGTAAGGAACAGAAAGAAATCCTACAGATAGAAAAAAGTAAGAATTTAATAGAATAAAATGTAGAGCTTATAAAAATGTACAAAAGTATCTGAATGAACAAAATTAGTAGCTACCAAAGAGAAATGATGTGCTATATTTCAAAAGATCAAGGATATTTGAAAGGGATAAAGAAGGATACAAAATGTAATTATAAACATTTTTAGATTAGTTATATAGAGAATGACTAAAAAGTAATAATTTGAATAAGTGGCTATGGTTATATATAGGGAGAAAATAAAAACCAAAGAAGTAAGATTCATGGAGTTCTAATGAAAACTATAGAAAAATAATAGTTTTAATAAGACCAAAGTAATATTTGAAAGGCAAAAATGCTTTAAAATTTTCAAGAGCTGAGAAAATATGAATCCTCAGTTGTAGAAAACACAATAAAACCCAATAGTTTAAATGATCATAGATGAACAACCTGAAACACTAATAAGAAAGTCAAAGAAAAAATCGTCCCATATGTGGGAAACACAGTCTATATGAAGAGAACACCAATTCTATAGAATATGGAACTCATGAAAAACTCTTATGGTGTTGAGAAGAAATGAGTATAAAGGTGTCAAGACAAGAAAGAAAGCAGAGAGAGGGGAAAGCATGGATGGATGAAGGGAGGGAAGAAGGAAGGAAGAGATTCATTGATTCAGTCCCCAAATTTCAAAATAGTAGACATAGTTAGGAATTCAGAGTGTGCAGAAAATAAAAACTAAATGTTTTTTTTTAATTGAACACCTCCTATGAAAGCAACCTTCACGAATCTCTGTATGAAAACCCTTCTGTGCATTTTGTTTTCTCAAAGACACATCTGAAACCAGGGTTTGCCAATGAATTGTCTGTATACGTTTCAGACCTACAGTTTTTGCTAAACATTTCTGGCCAGCTTCTGCCTGGTTCTACCTCAGTTTTTGCCACCATTACAGGATCCTCTGTGTCCCTTTGAAACCTCAGCATTAACTAGGGCTCTATCATAGCTATCTTTTATCATTCTTATTCTAGTCGTATTTCTGGCCACATTAAAAGACATTTTTGCATATTTTATCAAAATAGCATTCTCTTATTTTCTTGTTAGAAGTTTAGAAATTATATTTCCTGCCAGACACAGTCTGATTAACATAAAAATCAACACGAATGCATTTTACATGATAATGAGTGCAACCTAGATTCACTTCGCATGGAAGGCAGACTTCTCTAGACTCTAATAGGACACCCAGATCCAGTTTACCAAGTCAGGAAACTGAATCATGTGTGCATTTCCTGAATTATTGGAGAAATTAATTGAGGTACTTCTTTTTATGAATTTATTTTTATTGTATAATACTTTATTTTTTTACAAGCTCAGTTGCTCCTCCCACCTTTCTTCCCACTCACCTAACCTTTCCTCTACCGCAGCCTCCATCCTCAGAGAGGGTAAAGCCTCCTCTAGGAATTCATCTAAGTCCGTCCCATCACCTCACTGAGGCAGGACCACAGCCAGCACCCCTACCCCCACACAGACTCATGCTTAGGCTGAGCAAGGTGTCTCTCCATAGAGAATGAGCTCCACAAAGTCAGTTCATGCATTAGGGTTAGATCCAGACTCCACTGCCAGTGTCTCAACTTACTGCCCGAGTCACACCATTGTCATGTGTGACAATGTTCTATCCTATTCAGGTTGCCTGCTTGTCAGTCTGGAGTCAGTGAGCTCACACTAGCTCGGGTCAACTGATTCTGTTTCCCCATCATGGGCTTGAACCCTCTGTTTATATTATTGCTCCTCCCTCTCTTAGTTTGTAATCTGGGAGCTTTTCCCAGTGGTTTGCTGTGGATCTTTGCTTTGCTTCCATCTGTTTTGGGGTGAAGGTTCTGACTTCTCTGGGGTTGTGAGCTGTAGGCTGGTTAATCTTTTGCTTTGTGTCTGATATCTTCTTTCCAAATTCAATCCCCTTGATCTCCTTTTGTTTTCTTATTGTTCTAGCTAGAAAATAGAGTACTCTATTGAATAGATATTGAGAATGGGAAACCTTGTCTTGTTCCTGAGTTTAGTAAAATCGCTTTCATTGTCTCTCCATTTAGTTTGATGTTGGCTGTTAACTTGCTGTATATTAACTTTATTGTATTTAGGAATGGTCCTTGTATCCCTCATCTCTCCAAGACCTTTATCATGTAGGGATGTTGGATTTTGTCAAATGATTTTTCAGCATCTAATGAGATGATCATGTTTTTTTTTCCAGTTTGTTTATGTAGTGGATTACACTGATGGATTTTCATATGCAGTACCATTCTTTCATCTCTGAGATGAAGTCTACTTGATCATAGTGGATGATGTTTCTGAAGTGTTCTCAGATTTGATTTGCTAGTATTTGATTGAGTATTTTTGCATAGTTGTTCATGAATTGTTCTGTAATTCTCTTTCTTACTTACATTTCTATATGGTTTTGGTATCAGGGTAACAGTAGACTCATAAAAATAGTTTGGCCATGTTACTTCTGCTTCTATTGTGTGGAACAATTTGAGGGGTATCAGTATTAAATCTTCTTTGAAAATGTGGTAGAGCTCTGCACTGAAACCATCTGACCCTGGACTTCCTGGTGTTCAGAAGCTTTTGATTACTGTTTCTATTTTCTTATGGGTTATAGGTCTATTTAATTTTTTAATCTGGTTTTGATTTAATTTTGGTATGTGGTATTTATCCAGAAAATTGTCCATTTCCTTTAAATTTTTCAATTTTGTGTAGTATAGGTTATTGAAGTCTGATCTGATGATTATCTGAATTTCCTCATTGTATGTTCTTGTGTTCCCCTTTTTGTTTCTGATTTTGTTAATTTGGATATTCTCTCTCTGCCTTTTCGTTAGTTTGGATAAAGGTTTGTGTTTCTTGTTGATTTTCTCAAAGAATAAACTCTTTGTCTCATTGATTCTTAGTATTGTTTTTTTTTCATTTATCTTTTTATTTATTTCAGCAATCAATTTGGTTATTTTCTGCTGTCAACTCCTCCTGGATGAGTTTGCTTCTTTTTGTTCTAAAGCTTTCAGAAATTGTGCTAATTCACTAGTGTGGTATTTCTCTTTCTTCTTTATGTAGTGTTATGAACTTTCCTCTTAGCACTGCTTTCATTGTGTCCCATAAGTTCGGAGATATTGTGTGTCATTTTTATTGAATTTTAGTATGTCTTTGTTTTCTATTTTATCTCTTCTTATACCCAGAAGTGATTCAGTTGGGTATTGTTCAATTTCCATGTGTTCTTTTGATGGGGAGGGTCTTTCTGAAATTAGTGTTGTTGTTGCATTCTAAGTTTAAGCTGTGGTGATAAGATATGTGGGGCTATTCCGATTGCTTTCTTTAAAAAAAAAAAATCTGTTGAAGTTTCCTTTGTTACCGAGTTTGTGGTCAAGTTCTGAGAATGTTCCATGAGGTTCTGAGAAGAACATATATTCTTCTGTGTTTGGGTGGGATGTTCGATAGAGTCTGTTAAGTCCATTTGAGTCATAACATCTGTTAGTTCCATTCTTTCTCTGTTAAGTTTCTGTGTGGTAGACCTGTCCAGTGGTGAGAGTGAGGTGGTGAAGTCTCCCAGTATTAGTGTTTGTGGCTTAATGCATGATTTATGACTTAGTAATGTTTCTTTGAAAAATTTGGGACCACTTGTATGTATTTGGGGCATAGATGTTCAGAATTGAGACTTAATCTTGATGGATTTTTCCTGTGATAAATGTGAAATCTCCTTCTTCAGTTCTTTTCATTGATTTTAGTTTGAAGTCTATTTTGTCTGATATTAGGATAGCTGTACCTATTAGTTTCTTAGGTCCATTTGCTTGGAAAATCCTTTCCTAACTGTTTACTCTGTGGTAATGTCTGTCTTTGAGGTTGAGGTGTATTTCTTGTATTCATCTGAAGGATGGATTCTGTTTTTTATCCATCTCTCAACCTGTGTCTTTTTATAGGCAAATTGAGTTTATTTAAATTGAGGGATATTAATGACCAGTGGTTGCTAGTTCCTGTTATTTTTGTTTTTGATGTTGTTCATGGCATTGTGTGTGCATTTCTTTTCTTTGGAATTTGGTTCTGTGAATTCATTTCTTGTCTGTTTTTGTGGATATACCTGACTTCCTTGGGTTGGAATTTTCCTTCTAGTACTTCTTTAATGCTTGATTTGTAGATAAATATTGTTTAAATCTGGTTTTGTCATGGAATATATTGTTTAGTAGTCTGGGCTGGCATCAGGGGTCTCTTAGTGTCTGCATAAATCTTGTCCAGGATCTTCTGACTTTCCTTGTTTCTATTAAGAAGTTGGGTGTAATTCTTATATGTTTGCCTTTATATGTTACTTGACCTTTTTCCTTTGCTGCTCTTAATATTTTTTTTTTATTTTGTATGTTTAGTGTTTAGATTATTATATGGTGAGGGAATTTTTTTTTGCCCAGTCTATTTGATGTTCTGTAAGCTTTTTCTACTTTCATAGATATGTACTCCTTTAGATGGGAAAATTTTCTTCTATAATTTTGTTGAATATATTTTCTGTGACTTTGAGTTGCACTTCTTCTCCTTCTTCTATCCCTATTATTCTTAGGGTTGGTCTTTTCATGGTGTCCCCTATTTCCTGGATAATTTGTGTTAAGATTTTGTTGGATTTAACATTTTCTTTGATTAATGAATCTATTTCCTCTATTGTATCTTCAACCACTGAGATTCTCTCTTCCATCACTAGTACTCTTTGCTTATGTTTGCATTTGTGGTGGTTCCTGATCATTTACCTAAAATATCCACTTCTAGACTTCCCTCTATTTGGGTTTCTTTATTGCCTCTGTTTCAGTTTTCAAGTTCCTTTTGCCTGTTTGATTGCTTTTTCTTTGTTTTCCTTAAGGGATTTGTTGATGTATTCCAATTTTTTGTTTGTCTTTTTCTCAACTTCTTTAATGGAAATTTTCATTTCCTATTTAAGGACCTCAATCATCTTCATAAAGTTATTTTTCTGTTTTTTTTTCATTTGCTCCATCTGCGTTTGGTTGTTCATGTCTTGCTGTTGTAGAACCACTAGTTTATAATAGTGCCATATTGGTCTTTATATTGTTGAGTGTATTCTTAGCTTGTCTACCCATCTCTTCCTCCAATCTATATAGATTGGAGCCTGTCTTTCAGGGGGGGTGTCCTTCTTCCTTCAGTTTGAGTATTTTGGGACTGTGGCTCCAATGAATGTTCCTTCAGGTGCAGGCAGAGCAATACTGTTGATGGTGATCAGGTCCAAAGCTCAGAAAGGTTGCTCCTTGAGCAACACAACTTGGGTGGTTGCTCCTTCAGGTACAGGCAGCGGCATAGCTCTGGTGATCACTTTTCTAGGTCCTGGTGGGTGCTGAGATTCTATTGGTCACTGCAGCTGCAGAGTATCTCATAGAAAGAATGGCAGTGGATGTTAGCTGGGACACAAGTACTCTTTGCAGAGCAGCTACTTATGATAGCTTATCAAAGCTGCTGCTGGAAGCTGTTGCTGTTGTCACTCCCAGGGATCTCTTGGTTGCTTGCCCACTCTGAAACTTCTTCTTTCTCTACAAAACCTTCAGACTGACAAGAGCAGTTATATTCTCATTTATCTTTAGCTCAGGACCTGGGTGGGCTCTTTTCGGAGTTCCAAACCAAGACTGTAAGGATCTTAGTGGCTTCAACAGTGAGTGGTGAAGCGGAAATGTTGACAAAGTGAAGCCAGATAAAAAGACTGAAAAATAAGAAGACATAAGAAGAAAAGAAGCCCTCAATCTTGAGACGTTACATTATCCACTCTAACATAATCTTTTGGGAGCTTTCTGTTTTGCTCCAATGCCCAGATTTTTAATATAGTCACATGGAAACTATTTGTTCTTTGAGTGCTTTATGTAGTTATGACATTAATTCTTTGTCAGATGTACAGCTAGTAAAGACTGTCTTCCATTTTGTGGGCTTCCTCTTCACTTGATTGCTTATTTGCTTCCCAGTGTAGAAGTTTTTAGTTATATGAAGTTACACTTTCCAATTGCTGGCCTTAGTTCTTCAGCAAATGGAATCGTATCGGAAAGTAGAGTTCTATTCATGTAGGGCACTGCTTTTATTTTCTTTTAGTACTGTCAGAATTTCAGGTTTCATATTTGATCCACTTGAATCAGTTTTTCTGCAAAGAGGTAGATATAGCCATAAATTTAAAGTGTAATCCAGTTTTCCAGCAGCATTTGCTGAAGATGCTTTCTTTTCTTCCATTCATGACTTTGACATATTAGCATTTTATCAAATATTAAATGACAAAATTTTCATAAACTCATGTTGATTCTTCAGTTTTCACCCATTGGACTATGTGTCCATTTTTGTGCCAGTATCATATTGTTTCTATTACTATGGCTCTGTAATATCTCAAGTTCTAAATGGTGATTTTTCCAGTTTTTTTGCCCAAGGATTGTTTTGGTTTTGTATATTTGGTCTTTTGCGGTTCCATGAGAATTTTAGGATAATTTTCTCTCTGTGTGAAGAATGAGATGTGGATTTTGACTGGTATTTCTTTGACTTTGTTAGTGGTTTTTTGTTGTTGTTGAATTGTTAATTTTCACGACATTAATTCTAACAATCCATGGACAAATGAAGCCTTTCTATTTTCTAGTGTAACCTTATTTCTTTTTAGAAGGATTTTACATTTTCATTATACAGGTCCTTTAGTCCCTTGGTTATATTTGTTCTTAGATAATTTAATTTCTGAAGCTATTGTTAGTGGGAGTATGTCCACAATCTCTTCTATATTTTTTGTGGTGTATAGAAAAGGTTACTAACTAATATCTGATTGTATTTAAAGCCAACTCTATGAGATGGAATGCATGTCTGACAATGCATGGTGTTCAAGATCCTGAGACTAGATAAAGTCTGCTAGAGGAACATAGCAATAAAATAATTCTTGTAGTTAGGTTTTCTATTTCTGTGATGAAATATCATGCTCCAACAGTAAGTTAAGGAGGAAAGGGTTTATTTGGATTACCCCTTTCACTGTTCATCATTGAAGGAAGTCAGGCTAGAAACCCAAACATGGCAGGAACCTGGAAGCAGTAAGGGATGCAGAGGCAATAGACGGGTGCTGCTTACTGACTTACTCCCAATGACTTGCTCAGCCTGCTTTCTTACAGGACCCAGCCCAGGACCACCAGCCCAGAGACTGCATTATCCACATTGGGCTGGGCCCTCTCTCATCAATTATTTGTTAAGAAAATGCCTTACAGCCAGATCTTACAGAGGCATTTTCTAAATAGAGGTTCCCTTCTTTCAGATAACTTCAGTTTGTATGTCAAGGCAACATAAATCTAGCCAGCAAATTGCAAATATCATTCTCCTTAACAATTGATCAGTGCCTCTCTCATCCATCATCATAGAAGCTTCCTTTTGCAGTAGATTGGAACTAACATAGAGATCAACAACAGGACAATGGACAGAGAACGAGAGTTTAGAACAATTATTTCTAAATTTGATGTTTTCTGGTTTGATGAAGGTTCAGGAAACTACAGAGCAAGAGAAGACAGAAAACTTGTAAGAGCCACAGGAGACTGATAACTGTAAGGAAGCAGTATCCTCTAGATACAAGATTGGTGCACATACGAACTCACAGAGTAGGTAGATGCACAATGTTTACACAGGTCCAAGTCAGATGAGGACCAGATCTGAGAGAAGGTATTGGACACAAGCTTCTACCCCTTATCTATGAGTTACCTGTAATTGACACCTGTTAACAAAGGAAAAATTAGTTTTCTCCAGTGGAATCGCACTGGGTATAATATGTAGGGCTAAGAGGAGGCTGCATGCCCAGCAGTAGATGGCAGCAGTAGACAACCAATACAAATCAAACACAATAATTTTATATAGTTTCTTACTCATATTTCCCTGTTTGGGAATTTTTATATACCGATATTTAATTTGTATATTAGGATTTCTGATTTTATGGGGTTTTGTGTGTGTTTGTGTGTGTGTGTGTGTGTGTGTGTGTGTGTGTGTGTGTGTGTATGTGTATGTGTGTGTATGTATGTTTTGAGTTTGATGGGTTTTGTTGGTTTGTTTTGCTTTTCTTTTTTTGTTGTTTTTGTTTTGGCATATTTGTTTTCTAAGAGAGAAATGAAAGGCATGGAGTTGGATGAATGGGGATGTGGGAAAGAGCTGGGAAGAGTTGTGAATGGGGAGAAGTGTAGTCAGAATTTATTGTACGAAAAATTAATAAAAATTAAACAAGAAAAGCTATTTTTATAAGTTGAGTCTGCATCCTACCACTTTACTGGAATTGTTTGATTGCTAACAGAATTTTTTTTGTAGAATTATTGATTGTGTTATTTATATTATGTATAAGATCACATATAAATAGGGATAGTTTGAGTTCTTAATTTTCTATGTGTATCTTTATTTTTTCTCTTATCTTTAGTTTTATTCTCTTATCTTATTGCTGCAGTTAGTGTTTCAAGTACAATGCTCAAAATTAGTAGGTATAGTGGACAGCCCCATATTATTATTCCCACTTCCAGTACAATGTCTTCAATCTTTGATATAACTAGAATGATGTTGGTTGTGAATTTCTTATATAAGTTTTTAATGTTGAGAATGCCCCTTATAGTCCTACTCTTCTAGCAACTATAAGCCAAAGCAAAGCTTACCTTACTTATGCTGTTTGTTGCCAAGTTATTCCATCAAAACAAAAGACTAGTGACTAAGACAAACACCAAAAGCAACAAAAGAAATATATTCTTTAAAACCAGTTGCATGATATTTAATTAGTATATACATTCTATTTATTTTTTTAACTCAAGCTTTTAATAATTTCCTTAGTTTTGTACTTGATAAGCACTTCCTGAACAAAGAATAAAATAAATTCTCTAATACAAGAGAGCATATCTATTTTGTTGTTTCTATGCATTTCCCGTTTTGAATATTAACTCATAAGAAAGAGAAAAGGATTTTCACAACTATAGATAAAGGCTGTAAATTCATTTCATTTTAATGAATGTGCATTCTGCTCTGTATACTTTAATGATGAAACCATTATTTCCTTATGCAAATATGGAAAATATCAAAGTAGTTTCTTTATGGAATTTAAATGATAACTTATTCTTTTACAATAATTATATGACACAAAAGGTTTTCAAAGATTCCTGATAGAGTGAATCTCTAGCATTTACATCTCATGATTTTATAAAATGAATTAAAATTATCCATTATCTTTTATTGTGTAACATGGTAACATTCTGATAATACAAAGTATATTATATTCTCAATGATGTAGCTGCCCTCTAGTGATTTTAAGTTTACTTTTAATTATTTTATCCTGAATTGAATTCTTAAAAGAAAGCATGTATGTCTGTATCATCCTGAAAATATGAATCTCATTAGGGAAAATTTGTTTTCATTCATTTCTTCTTAGGTGAACTATGACCTAGCCTTTGGCCACCTAGTAAGGACATTTCTTTAGAGAAATGAAATTTAACTCTTTTCCCATAGCTTGATACAAGGAAAGTGTAAATATTTCACCACCAAATATTTTGTCCTCATTTCTATTCTTCCACTAGTTATATCTTTGAATTTGAGTAGTGTATTTCATCTTTGCATTATTAATTATAAATACTGAAATAATAGTGTAGTTCCTGTCCTAGAAATAGAATTGGTTTTAAAATAAAAATTTGTATCTTAATATACTGAAACTCTCCATATTGCTGGAAGTATGAGCTCATGAAAAAGTGCATGGTTTTTATTGATTTTTCTATATATGACATTTGCTTACAGAGAAGAAAGTATGCAATTTGAAAAACCATATCACACATGTATAAGTATTACAAGATAGATCCTTCACTCCAAAGTTGTCATCTAAGACACCATTGGCATAGTATCTGTTATGTTCTCACAATGTGTATAGAAATAAAACTGCTAAATATTTATATTACTTTAAAGAGACCCCAGCACTAGAACTCCTCATACTTTCTATCTTGCTGTATGTAGACCCAGACACCCACCTACTCCTAATATGGTTAGCTTTGCAATACTTTTAGTCCATATGTTACTAGCCCCTTGTAAAAGCACCCTACTTGTTCAAATCTCTTACTATTTGTGAAGAGATGAGTGATTCACTGTGTAATTCTTCTTGTGTACTTCAGAGGTATAAGCATTGAAAACTATTTGAGGTTCCAAGTTTCAAATTTCCCAGGAAGACCTAAGAGTAGAAGGAAACCCACACTTCCCTTATAATTCTTTTCTTCTAGTATTAGAAAGGAATTTCTTTGAATATGGTACTTTACACATTTTGCAGAAAAGAGCTTACAATGCCATCAAACAAGAAGAGTCATTCCTCCTATTAGTGAATCCTAGGAAAAGACTTCTACTTCATGACAGTGTTTTAGTGACCAACTTAACCATAATCAGGGAGCTATCAAGGTCAACTTTCAAGGTCAACCTCTAAGTCTCTATTTGTTATTCAACTTGCCCATAGGCACAGTAGGGACACAGGGACAATCAGAAAATAAGTATAGCATCATATGAATTTAAGTGTAATTATTGATGGTAATAAAGTTGTAGTAGGAGGCTACTTGTTTGTTCCCACCTGCTCAGGCCCAAAATACCCACACAGAAACTGTATTAAGCAAATCACTGCTTGACCTATTAGCTCTAGCTTCTTATTAGCTACGTCTTATATCTTAATTTAACTCATTCCTTTTAATCTATGTATTGCCGTGCAGCTGTGGCTTATCAGCATGGTTCCAGCTTGTCGGCCCCTGGCGGCTACATGGACTCTTCTGGCTCTGCCTTCTTTCTCCCAGAATTCAGTTTAGTTTTCCCCACCTAGCTCTGTTCTGTCCTGCTATAGGCCCAAAGCAGTTTCTTTATTAATCGATGGTAATCACAGAAAACAGAGGGAAATTAAATATCATCTCTCCTTTTCTGTTTAAATAAAAAGGAAGGTTTTAACTTTAACATAGAAAAATATATATAACAAGACAGGTATCAAGCAAGAATTACAGTTACAATATTTATATGTGCTTTATTTTTTATCATAACTGAGGAAAACTATAGCTATAACTATCTATTTTTCAACTCCACCAAAGACACCAGAAGGATATACTATTACCTAAGTAAACAGGATATGCATCGTAAGCAACTTCCAAAACTTAAGAATCGACAGAGACCCTTTGACTGGACAGTAACCCAAAGCTTTTCTGTAATGTTGTGGGCACCCATCTTCAGTCTACTGGCCCATAGTATCTGACATACTTTTCCATGAAGCAGAAAATTTCAAAGACAGTTCCGCCTATATTGGTAGTTTGTCAGTCACCTTCTCCTGTGTCCTGCAGAATCTCAAGCAGACTCTTTCATGAAGCAGGAACCCTATAGGATCATCTTACCTTCAGAAATTTCAGCAATCATTCTTCTGTGTGACCTGCATGTCCACTTCATACAGCATAACATCAAACAATCCAGGCAGCATCAATTTCTTGCCCAAATGGCTAGCAAACTCCATAAGGAGCCTCTTCAATGCCCATCATCCTTTTGAATTAATTGGTGCTACCAGAAGCAAATGTGACTCATTGTCAAGAAAATTCTAAGTTCTTAAAACATTTTAAATGCCATATTATGTATCTTTGAAAGATCTGAAGAATAACTATCTAACTAAAATATGTCTTTATATATCTAGAAAAGCTAACATGACTACAAGCTTGACTATTATAAATGACACTCTATTAACCTATATTTTTAATTATACATTACATTTTTAAATAAGCTTCACAGACACAATCACTTAATCTAGAGCAGAAGTACACATTTAACAAAATTGACCTTAAATTTGTATAAGTAAACCAAGATCCATACCAATGCAAAGTATTCAACTCTATAGCATATCCCCCTTTAAATGTAAACAAACACTTATAAACAGTATTTGACAATTTGAGCGTAGTTTTCTCCAAACTGCTTCCTGATTTTTTTGGGTGAAGTATTTTTGGGAGGTATTCACAGGGACCTCTTGGGTCATCTTGGTCGGTCCATCAAACCACATCAGTCTAGAAGGATTCTACATGTTCTCATCCTCTGTGGAAACAGAAGAAGAACCTCTTTTCCAAAGTAACAAATCCTTAGACCCAATTTTCAGAATCAAGATACTTTTAAAATATATAGGTTGGTTTAGCTTAGTAGCCCATAAAATGAAATCTCTCTCTATGCTTAGCTCCTTACAGTCAAAAAATTAATCCAGACTCTCTGTGTATATTCCCTCTTTATGTGGCTTATTTTTCTTACTCCATTACTTTTTGTACATGTTTAATATTTATTTTATTACCTTTACTCCTTTAATTATGACTGTCTGCACTCTTTTATATTACATTTACTGTCTCTGTATTCATTTTCTTCTCTTTCCCAAGCCTACATACATTTTTTAAACACACTGTGTCGCATTTAGAGGTCTTTTAGGTCTGAATCTGTCCTATTGTGTATCTGTAATTATTTTCTGTCAAGGAACACTTTTTAAAAAGCTAAGTAGAGGCCTGAGTAGGACTAAAGCTGCTTTGCCTTTCGTCTCTGTCCACTCCAACATGTCAGAGGTATGTTCACTGCCTCCGCAAGCTGCGTATACCACCCCAGTTCCAGGTATACTCTATTTGGCACCATTAAGCAGTTTGCAACACATTGCTCACACCATTTTAAGTGTTTGGCCTCCTGAAAGGGCCAGAGTTTATGCTGGCAGTATGGCCGAGGAAGTGACTATTTCAAAATCATGTAGGGTTTTTTTCCTGCTACTGCTGAATCAGGAAGACCTCTCTTAAAGGAGCTGCAGTACGCCACCCACAAATAGAGCAAGAAGCTGTGTTAAACTCTTTTTGTTGCTGTTGTTTTGTTTGTTTGGTTTTGGATTTTTTTTTTGTGTGTGTCTATAATTCCTTCCCAAACTCTCTCAGGTTTTAAGTGGATTTAGTCAGTCCCACACTGATATGCCAATTTGCAGTAGGAGGCCACTTGTTTGTTCCCAGCTGCTCATGCCCAAAATACCCACACAGAAAGTGTATTAAGTAAATCACTGTTTGACTTATTAGCTCTAGCTTCTTATTGGCTAGTTCTTACATCTTAATTTAACCCATTTTATTAATCTATGTATCACTGTGGCTGTGGCTTATCAGCAAGGTTCTAGCTTATCTATCCCTGGTGGCTACATGGACTGTCTTGACTCTGCCTTCTTTCTCCCAGAATTCAGTTTAGTTTTCCCTGCCTAGCTCTGTTCTGCCCTGCTATAGGCCCAAAGCAGTTTCTTTATTAATAAATGGTAATCACAGCATACAGAGGAGAATCCCACATCAGAAATTTATATTAGGGATAATACCATGGTGAATATATTGCTACAGTTACCTTTCTGTAATTTTGGAGAATTTGAATTAATGTGTGATGCTTAGGCTTCATAATTAATTTGACTGGATCTGTAAGCAATTAGGAGACAAATGTCCAGGTTAGACTGCAAGGATGCCTTCAGAGAAGCTTAACTAAGGAGGAAGACTCCCAATAATAAGGGTGCAAAAATAGAATCTAGGTAAGTACCACCATTCATCTCTCTTTTTCTTCTGATGGCAATGTGGTGTAATTGGCCCTTTTGTGTTCTTGCCACCATGCCTTACCTGACATAGCAGAATTCTTGCCACCATGTCATGCCTGACATAACAGAATGTAACTTGAAACTGAGATGAAATAATCACCCTTCTTTTCTTTAGTTGCTTTGGCCATGAATTTTCTTTTCTTTTTTTTTGTTTTTTTTTTTTTGTTTTTTCGAGACAGGGTTTCTCTGAAGCTTTGGAGCCTGTCCTGGAACTAGCTCTTGTATACCAGGCTGGCCTCGAACTCACAGAGATCCACCTGCCTCTGCCTCCCAAGTGCTGGGATTAAAGGCGTGTGCCACCACTGCCCAGCTGAATTTTATTTTAATAACAAGAAAATACTTCATACATAGTTAACTTTATACTCCTTTTATACACTGAAGAATGTCAGACATAATTAAATGTCTGCCAAATATCAAGACTTTAAGTCTTCTGGTACTAAGTCTGTCAACTACTTGGAGAATGTACCAATTTTTGATAATATGTACTTTTTACTTTTTATTATGATTTTCTTTTCATTTTTTAAAGATAAGGCTTGCATAGAACAGGATGCCTCAAACCTGCTGAGGGTGTTCTTCACTCTTCAGGTGTTGGAATTATAGAAATGTAGCACTGTGCCTGGCTCATGTACATATGTATATTAACACTTAAATATTTTACAATTTATTAATATTCATGTATGCTACATGTTTTCTTTTCCCTGAAAAGAGAGAACAAATACTCTATTAATTATATAATTAAAGCTTTATATAATTTTCATGTATTTGACATGTAATGCCATCTATTTTGATGAGGCATGCCTTTTAAATATTACTATTGTTTTAAAATTTTATTTTTTAGACATGGTATACAGCAATTTGCTTTCTAAGATACACCAAATATCAGTAAAGAATAAGATTTTACACACAGCAAAGAAGGTGACACATATCCAAAGGAAGAATGCTGACTATTGGCCCCCAAAGAAATGAGAATTCCACATTGGCCCATCACCGGGAAAAGAAAACGATAGCACATTGCATTTTATGGTCTTTCAACATGCAAAGCATCAATTTGCTGTTTTCAGGGTGTTCCCATTAGGGAAGGGCAGTAACAAAGTGCTGACATCCCCAACTTGCAAAATCAAGAAAATCTTCTTGGTTGTTTCTGATTGTTTACAGGCACCATTTAGCGGAGTGCAGCTGTGTTGTTCCCTGTGTTTCCCACCTGCTACACTGTGATTGCCTAAGAATTTACTCTGTAGGAAAAGAAGCAAAGATCCTTAAGAGATGTATCTGGTTCCAAATTAACCAGCAATGTACATAAACCTGTTCATTTTCCCATTAAAGAGAGAGCCACAGAGGAAGGTTCCCTAATCTTGGCAGATGGTAATGGAAACTCATCAGTGACTCTCAAGCTGCCTTCCCATCATCCTAGGGAAAATTAGCATCTACTTGTTGGATTTGTAGCATTTAAATTATGATACCTTTTAAGTAAAGGCCAGAATTATCATCAAGGAAAGATGAATTAACTGTGGTATCCATTATGTAACTAAGCACCAAAGGTGAAATGTTGCATTTAGACTTTCAAATGAAATAAGCTGTATGATTTAGCTTTCATCTCCCCAAATTATCCAATAAACTCATTAAGCCTTCCGAGGAGGGCAAAACCATAGACAGCAGAGCAAGTTGGTAATAATTTTATACACGTACACAAGCACTCACACACACTAACACACACGCAATCTCTCTCAGAAACACACTTAATTGGAAAGAAATTAATAAATCATGCATCATAAAGTAGCCCTATTTAAGAATTTTATTCCCATTAAATGCACATTTTAGGTTTCCATGTTAAATGTGACCATTAAAACTGAGCTAAATGTTATGGTTAAACATAATAATTAAAATACATAAAGAAATAGGCAACTCCAGCTCCTAACTCAGAGTTAGCAAAATATCCAGCTTCCATAAAAAAGAAAAAAACATGCATATGTATTTTACCTGAAATCTGTCAGGACATTTTCAGTGCGAAAGGTTACCTAGTTACATCTGCAGATATTTCAGCTTATATTTCCAATTCTGTGGTATCTACATTCTACACTGTGAAATTAATACGCATCAACCACTATCACATTTCTACCCAGATATATGCTTTCGTTTCTTTGACCTTTTATTTCTCAACTCTCTGTAGAATTGGCAATTATTTTTCTGTCTGCCAATAGATAAAATTTCCCAAACATCATGAAATGAATTTGGTTACCCTTTCTATAGTCTACTTACAAATTTTAAATGGCAGATGTAATTCTCACATTTACAGCAATGGTCTCTGAATTTCACCATGTTGCATTCAACAGGCATCCTTATCTCTCTGCCTCATTATAATTTTGTCTTTCCTTTTCTATTAAGATTTTTTTAATACAATCTTTTACCATTTCACATAGCTATCCCTGTTCCCACTCCTTCCCCTTCTCCCTTCCCCCCTTTCCTCCACTCACCGTCCACTCTTCAGGAAGGGTAAGGCTTCCCATGGGGAGTCAACAAAGTCTGACATTTCACTTTGAGGCAAGACCAAATCCCTCCCCCCATATCAAGGTTGAGCAAGGTATCCCTTCAAAGAGAATGTGTTCCTAGATGCCAGTTCAAGAACTAGGGAGAAATCTTGGTCCCATTGCCAGTGGCCCCACAGACTGCCCAAGCCTCACAACTGTCGCTCACATTCAGTGGGCCTAATTTGGTACTTTCCAGGTTCCCCTGTATCAGTCCAGAGTCACTGAGCTCTCACTAGCTCAGTTCAGCTGATTCTGTGGGTATCACCATCATGGTCTTAATCCCTTTGCTGATATTATCATTCCTCCCTCTCTTGGATTGATCTCTGGAAGCACAGCCCATTGTTTTGCTGCAGATCTCTGTATCTGCTTCCATCAGTTGCTTGTTGAAGGTTCTATGATGACAATTAAGGTATTCATCAGCCTGACTAAAGGGAAAGGCCAGAAAACATGAGGGAATGGGATGCTCAAGAAGAGGTAAAGACAATGAGGGAGAGAAAAGAAAGAGATATCTTGATTGAGGAAGTAATTAAAGGGCTAGCAAGAAACATGGCACTAAGGAAATTCCCAAAATCCAGATGGATGATCCCAGTTAAGACTCTAAGCAACACTGGAGAGGATGCTTCAACTGGCCTTCCCCTGTAATCAGATTGATGACTACTTCAATTGTCATTGTAATTTTTGACACTAATGCTTAAGTAGCCATATTGGGTTTTTCTGTTTTTCACTAATGACACTGCAGCCTTTCCAAGTTTAAAAATTTGACAAGGTTATATTTTTAAAATGACCAATTAAATGAATCAAATATTCTTGAATAAGTACTGTCCATATGTCTTTATTGGTCCATTTGAATGCATATAATAGAATTAATAATGAGGGGAGAAAAGAATAAGGTATGGATATTAGTCAGGATTAGTAAGGTTTTCATAGATTTCAGAGATGGGGCTATGGAGCCACAGGCTGGGATTCAAAGAAGATATAGATCAAGCATACAGACTCATAAAAGCACTGTAAGTCAAATCTTAAGACAGATAGTAGCTTGAGTTCCAAGTCTTTGAGAGGAATGAGAAGATGAGATGAAAAAATAGACCAGGAGAAGTAAAGAAACAGGTTTTATTCTTTCCTTATGGGGTAAATATCACTAAATAGTAAGGTAGCAGAAGATGGAATATGATATAACTTATTTTACATTTATACTCTTTTCAGCTTTTGTATAGTGAATTATCCAATCCAAAAACAATGTAACAGCTCTCTGCTGAGTTTTACTTGGAAACAGGTCTTTCTTCCTTAGTGCGGTCTGCTATAAAATGTGCCATAATGTGACTGTCTTCTAAGTTTAGGTTTGGCCTGTTTCAAGTGGTTTTGGTTTCGTTTTTTTCTTTCTTTTTTTTTCTGTCATGGTCTTTATTTATTTTATTTTCCCCCCATATTCTTTTATTTTTTCCATTCAAAAAAAAAAAGAATTACATTTCCTCCCCTTCTCCCAGTCCCCTCCCGCTTCCCCCACCCCCCGCTGCTTCCTTAAAAGAGGGCATGGCGCCCAGCCCTGTGGAAGTCCAAGGCCCTCCCCCCTCTATCCCGCCCTACGAAGGTGTGCATCCAAATCGACTAGGTTTCCAAAAAGATAATACATGCAGAGGAGATAGGTCTTAGTGTCATTGTTGATGGCTTCTCATTCTGCCCTCATTGGCAGCCACATTTAGAGAGTGATCATATGCACAGTTTGATCCTATGCTCATTCAGTCCCAGTCTAGCTGGATTTGGTGAGCTCCCATTAGATCAGGCACACTGTCTCAGTGGGTGGACCAACTCCTCGCGGTCCTGACTTCCTTGCACATCTTCTCCCACCTTCTGTTCTTCGACTGGACCTTGGGAGCTCAATCCATTGCTCTGGTATGAATGTGGGTCTCTGTCTCTATCTCCATCCATCGGACGAAATTTCTATGGATGCGATCAAGATATTCATCAGTGTGACTATGGGGCAATGCTAGTTCTGGCACCCTCTCCTCTGCTGCCCAAGGACCTAGCTGGGGGCATCCCTGTGAACACCTGGGATCTCCTCTAGAGCCAAGTATCTTGCCAGTCCTAAAATGACTCCAATGATGTAGATATCTTATTTCCTTCTCCAATATCCACCTTTCCTCCATCTCCACCCTCCCACTCCCCCAAGCTCTCCCCAGTCCTTCCCTTCTCCCTTCTCCTTCCCCCTCTCCTCTCCCCCACCCCCCTACCCCACCTCTATCCCCACCCCTGTATTCCCACCT